>JARFXV010002903.1:2500-26853 GCA_031761425.1 Cosmopolites sordidus
TATACCCAGTTCCGACGATCGATTTGCACGTCAGAATCGCTACGGACCTCCATCAGGGTTTCCCCTGACTTCGTCCTGACCAGGCATAGTTCACCATCTTTCGGGTCCCAGCGTGTACGCTCTTGGTGCGCCTCTTCTCGCGATGAGAACGAGACGCCCCGGGAATGCGAAGCGACAACTTTTAAGGGTTGATCGCCCATCTTCCCTAGATTCGTGCGAGACGAACTTTCACTTTCATTGCGCCTTTAGGTTTAGTGATTCCCAATGACTCGCGCACATGCTAGACTCCTTGGTCCGTGTTTCAAGACGGGTCCTGAAAGTACCCAAAGCTATAGCGTCGCAGATCGGTCTACGGTCAGATGACTAGGTCTGTTCGAGAACTTCGAGGCCAACAGTCACCAGAGGTCGGAACCGGCACCAGGTCCGATGGCCGACTACATCTGGCGCGCTTGCCCCGAGTCGAACGCTCCTCTCTCGTAAAAGGGGTAGCGACCCTAAACCTTTCGTATACCGTCGAGCGAGTCGATCGGGTTGAGACGACACGAGGGTCCGTAAATATGCGCGGCCGAAACCGTATTTACGGGCTCCACCCCGAGCCTTAGATCGACGCCCAACGGATCGCGACGTCCTACCAGGAGAAAAGTGCACGCGTTCGTCGCCGGATCGACGAACGACGAAAGGTGCGAGAGACACGTCCGAAAACGTCTCTCCCGTCACGCGATCGTCGGCCGCCGACGACGAGCCGCGAATGAATTTCTCCCTTCGACCTTTCGGGTTTCTCAGGTTTACCCCTAAACGGTTTCACGTACTCTTGAACTCTCTCTTCAAAGTGCTTTTCAACTTTCCCTCACGGTACTTGTTCGCTATCGGTCTCGTGGTCATATTTAGCCTTAGATGGAGTTTACCACCCACTTAGGGCTGCACTCTCAAGCAACCCGACTCTAAGGAGAGATCCTCCCGCCGTCAGCGATGGTCACTACGGGCCTGGCACCCTCTGTGGGCTGTGGCCCCGTTCAAGAAGGACTTGGACGCATCGCGTAACTTCGAGATGATGGACCCTCCCGAACACCACATTTCCCGGCACCCGGTGTCGGCCGCGGGATTCGGTGCTGGGCTCTTCCCTGTTCGCTCGCAGCTACTAGGGGAATCCTGGTTAGTTTCTTTTCCTCCGCTTAGTAATATGCTTAAATTCGGCGGGTAGTCTCACCTGCTCTGAGGTCGATATATATATATATATAAATATAATAATGGTAAATAAAGCTGCGCCCGCCGCGTGTATATAAGTAGTAGCCTCGACATCGTATAACAAACGATCAGACGTCGCATATCCTTTAATTAAAGAATATATATTATCGGACACGACGACCGAAAACGATGCGATGCGACACGCACGGCACACTTTCGCTTAATTCGCATGAAAACGGCGAATTAAGATCGTCCTTACGTTTTAAGACGTCGCGCCCACCTGCCACGCGTTCGCGAAGGCGAATCGACGGCAACAGGTGCTCGCGTCACGACGTCCAACACGCTCCGTCGTCATTATCCGAATCAACGCGACAGACAGATGGTACATCGTCGTCGTCGTCGTCATTTTCGGACAAAACCGAGCAGTCTTTAAATAAGGTACGACCCTCAGCCAGGAGTGGTCCGGGAATGGAATCCCAGGACCGCAATGTGCGTTCGAAGTGTCGATGTTCATGTGTCCTGCAGTTCACAAGTTGACGCGCAATTAGCTGCGTTCTTCATCGACCCACGAGCCAAGTGATCCACCGTTTAGGGTAATCTTTTTTATCGATTCATTTAACGAGAAGGAAACTATCGCCACGACGATGACGACGACCAAGGCGAACCTCGTCTTCGCGGCGTGGCAGTAATGGTCCGACTCGTTTGTGATGCGAGAAATAAAATACTTCTCCGTATCGGTGACGTTCATTTTAAGAAATGTAAATGGCAAGATTCCGAAATTTTTAAACGAAACGTTGAAATATTATCCACCGTCGACATCGTTGTCGTCGTCGTCGTCGACAAACAACTAATACAAACGAACGGTGTTTTATATTACGTTTCTCTCGTCACGGTAACGGTCGTCGTCGTCGTCGTCAGTCGACAGCGTCGACGACAAAAACCGCAACGAATGTTTAAAAATCATAACGGAATCGATTATGATGAAGATATGGTTAATGGTCCATATCATACACATCACACAGAAACGACCACGACAACCACAACGACGTTACAGACAGATCACGTGTGCGTGCGTGTGCGTTAAATGTGAAAACTTAAAGATCGTACGGGCGCATATCGTTTAAATACCGTCGGGAAGGAAAATCCACGAGGATTTTTTATCCCTTAGATTTTTCGTACTCTGGCTGACTCGCTCACTCACTCACTCACTCACTCACTCACTCACTTTCCAGATAGATAGTGAGTGGGCGAGTGAGCGAGCGAGCTAGCTAGCTAGCTAGCGTAGAAACATAAATCTAGGTACCCGATACAAATTCTTTTTTCCGTTTTCGTCTTGCACGCACCAACGAGCGATACGAGCTGCTGTCGTTCGTCGAGGATCGTCAAAGTTGTCGTTCCCTTGTGTCTCTTAATAAAATAAAAGATAGTTCGAATTATTCGAGAGAATAATTACAGACGTGTTCTTAATCGCGCGTCAGATGACGGCAATCGATCACTGTAATGATCCTTCCGCAGGTTCACCTACGGAAACCTTGTTACGACTTTTACTTCCTCTAAATGATCAAGTTTGGTCATCTTTTCTTACACATCGACGACACCGAAGCGCCATCGCGTGTCGATCCGAAGACCTCACTAAATCATTCAATCGGTAGTAGCGACGGGCGGTGTGTACAAAGGGCAGGGACGTAATCAACGCGAGCTTATGACTCGCGCTTACTGGGAATTCCTCGTTCATGGGGAACAATTGCAAGCCCCAATCCCTAGCACGAAGGAGGTTCAGCGGGTTACCCGGGCCGCTCGGCCAGGGAAGACACGCTGATTCCTTCAGTGTAGCGCGCGTGCGGCCCAGAACATCTAAGGGCATCACAGACCTGTTATTGCTCAATCTCGTGCGGCTAGAAGCCGCCTGTCCCTCTAAGAAGAAATGTTTGTACGCCGACAGTAAAAACCGCGCGCGAACGGCGGAGCCCGTGAGGACCCCGCACGTACGGCGGGCCTTTGCGATGTCAAAAAGCGCCTAGTTAGCAGGCTAGAGTCTCGTTCGTTATCGGAATTAACCAGACAAATCGCTCCACCAACTAAGAACGGCCATGCACCACCACCCACCGAATCAAGAAAGAGCTCTCAATCTGTCAATCCTTCCGGTGTCCGGGCCTGGTGAGGTTTCCCGTGTTGAGTCAAATTAAGCCGCAGGCTCCACTCCTGGTGGTGCCCTTCCGTCAATTCCTTTAAGTTTCAGCTTTGCAACCATACTTCCCCCGGAACCCAAAAGCTTTGGTTTCCCGGAAGCTGCCCGTCGAGTCATCGGAGGAACGTCGACGGATCGCTAGCTGGCATCGTTTAAGGTTAGAACTAGGGCGGTATCTGATCGCCTTCGAACCTCTAACTTTCGTTCTTGATCAATGAAAGCGTTTTTGGCAAATGCTTTCGCTTCCGTTCGTCTTGCGACGATCCAAGAATTTCACCTCTAACGTCGCAATACGAATGCCCCCATCCGTTCCTATTAATCATTACCTCGGGGTTCCGAAAACCAACAAAATAGAACCGAGGTCCTATTCCATTATTCCATGCATACAGTATTCAGGCGAAATTTTAGCCTGCTTTAAGCACTCTAATTTGTTCAAAGTAAACGTGCCGGCCCACCTCGACACTCAGTGAAGAGCACCGCGGCAGGATTGATTTGGGCCGCCGTTAAACCGCCAACGAACGCACGCCGCGAGGCGCACGCCCGAACAGACGGCAACCGACTAAGCCCACCGGCAGGACGTCTCGCGAAACGCCAGTTAACACCGCGGACGATGAACCGGCGGCGCGAGACACAAATTCGACTACGAGCTTTTTAACCGCAACAACTTTAATATACGCTATTGGAGCTGGAATTACCGCGGCTGCTGGCACCAGACTGGCCCTCCAATTGATCCTCGTTAAAGGGTTTAGAGTGTACTCATTCCGATTACGGGGCCTCGGATGAGTCCCGTATCGTTATTTTTCGTCACTACCTCCCCGTGCCGGGAGTGGGTAATTTGCGCGCCTGCTGCCTTCCTTGGATGTGGTAGCCGTTTCTCAGGCTCCCTCTCCGGAATCGAACCCTGATTCCCCGTTACCCGTTACGACCATGGTAGGCGCAGAACCTACCATCGACAGTTGATAAGGCAGACATTTGAAAGATGCGTCGCCGGTGCGAGACCGTGCGATCAGCGTAAAGTTATTCAGAGTCACCAAGTTGTACGATGACGAGCGCGAACCCGCCACCGATTGGTTTTGATCTAATAAAAGCACTCCTTCCATCTCTGGTCGGAGCTCTGTTTGCATGTATTAGCTCTAGAATTACCACAGTTATCCAAGTAATTGTGGGTACGATCTAAGGAACCATAACTGATTTAATGAGCCTTTCGCGGTTTCACCTTAATTCGGCTTGTACTGAGACATGCATGGCTTAATCTTTGAGACAAGCATATGACTACTGGCAGGATCAACCAGGGAACTGTGCGCGCGAGCTGCAATTGCTGCTGCTGCTGCTGCTGTTGTCCGCACGTCGAGTGTCGTTCGTTTCGCCGTCGCTCGCTCGTTCGTTTACCACCCTCCTCCTCCTCCAGGCAGGCGGCGCACAACGGTGCGTCGTGGTCTGTATGGATCGGTGGGCGATTGCGTGCGTGCGTGCGTAGGTACGAGAAACGTGACGACTTTCTCGATGACGACGAGTGTGCGTCGAGACGACGGAAAAACCGGTCAAGACGCCACGCTCTTGCATTATAATTAGTGTCTTGAGTCGTATCATCGGTTCTTTTTTTTAATTATTATTATTACTATTATTATTTGTCTTAAACAACTACCACCGTTTTTATATATTTATTCGTGTGTGATGTAGCCGTCGGAGTGTATTGCTGCTGCGCTATCGATCGTCATTAATTTTATCGTCTGCGTCACCGCGCGTCATGCCGTCACACGATTTATTACATCGGGCGGCGGCGGCGGCAGCAACGACAAAGGTACGTTCGAAGACAACAGCACTACTCCCCGTCGTCGTACTCGTAGAACGAAATAATATCAAAAACGTAGTTTGTATAATAAATCAAAAAAAAAATCGATGCAAACGACCAACTGAGCACAACCGATACGACCATACATAAGATATATCGTCGTTCGGCATCAATAAAACCTCGAAACATTCTCTCCGAACCACTTCGCTAGATTGAAAGCGACAAGGGAAACTCGTACGAGAAGCGTTTCGTGTTAGAAAACTCGCTCGGAAAGCTGAGAGTTACCGCACGTGTACGTTATTGTTACAGAATTTTTGCCTGAACACATTATTATATAAGGAACATGCGAAAATGTCAACACAAAATACAACCGATCGCATATGAATCGTGACACGTAAAAATTTAACGGTCCGCCGAATTCACGATCTCGCTGTGTGTAGTAAAAATCACCACATTAGAGGGACCCGATTGTGTATCCGAACAGACGACTTGACTCGCCGCTCGAACCTCGGATCACCACATGAGGCGGCGGAAACATAAATCCGGCGTCGATCCGCGAACGACGGCACGACCCTGATTTACAAGCAACACCGACCGATTGGAAAACGTTCGGCAAAAACGATCGATACATCATATATGTGAGTTTTTGTAATTATATATATTTGAATGTGTTTGTATATTTATGTGTTTATACATATATATATAAAAAAAGTGTGTAAATATAATATATGTATATATGTATATATATATATACATATATATATATATATATATATATATATATATATATATATATATATATATATATATATATATATATATATATATATATACGTATGTATATACGTATATATATACATATATATATATATATATATATATATATATATATATATATATATATATATATATATATATATATATATATATATATATATATATATATATATATATATATATATATATATATATATATATATATATATATATATATATATATATATATATATATATACATATATATATATATATATATATATATATATATATATATATATATATATATATATATATATATATATATATATATATATATATATATATATATATCCAGCCTAAGATACTGGACGGGTCACGGGTGGTGGATAGTGAAAGTTCCATTAGATATTAATGGACAGCTGCGAATATCTCAAAATAAGCAGCCCCGAACCAAGGCACAAAAAAAAAAAAAACAAAATCCACTTAGCGTCTGACTTGTATCAAGCGGTTGAATGGTCAGCGTCTGTTCACCAGTGGTGCGGCTGATATTTAAATTCTGGAACTAACCCCCTCCAGTCTTAACCTCTGAACCGTCATGGTTCAAACCTTTAATTCAAAGTACAAGATGAATCGTTCTAGTAATTACAAAATTACCCCAGGAGGTAGACAATCCTCTACCAACCGGACTTTCGGATTCTGGGGCGTCCGGGCTAAGTAAATAATCGACTTATGACACTATCCTCAAATGTGCTAACAAAAACTATACATTAATCAATGCACACCTCCCGGTTAACGAAGAAAATAAATCTAATCTTGAACAAGTAAATAAGTCCTGGGAAATTCTGGAAAAGACTATCTCTAAATTTCCTACCAACCATGTAAAAATCCTATCGGGTGATTTCAACGCCCAACTAGGGAAAGAAAAAAGTACAGGAAGGAAAACTGTCGGCAGTTTTCCAACTCATAAATGGGCCAACCATAATGGTAGAAAATTGGTTGAACTATGTTCGCAGTTTAATCTAAGAAGGATGTCAACACAATTTAAGAAGAAAATAACAAAACAAAAGACATGGATGTGCCCAAACACGTACATGGATGAATTTCAAAATGACCATGTTGCCAATTCGTACCCCAATTATAAAGAGATTTTGAACGTTCGAGTCGATAAAGGAGCAAATATAGACACGGATCACCACCTGACTAGTATCAAACTTAGCTGAAAACCTCGAAAACTTATTCAAAAGAGGCTGCTAATACCAAAGTTTGACCCAACGAAAATAAAACCAGCCCTAACAGAAGAGCTAGATAAACAACCAGCACAGAACTGGCAAGAATTGAAACAAAAAATTATTAAAACAGCCTTAAAGTTGGTCCCTTTACAAAAACGTAGAAAACATCCGTGGTGGGATGAAGTTTGCGAGCAAGGAGTATTAAGCCGAAGTAAAACATTCAAAGATTGGAACAGTCAAAAGACAGTAATAAACTATAACATCTTTTTGGAAGTAAGAAAAGAAACATCGAAGCTAGTTAGAGAAACTAAAAGAAAATATGAAAACAATCAACTTATTGAAATAGAAAAAGATTTCCAAAAAACTAACACCCGAAACTTTTATAAAACATTTAAAACTAAATTAATAGGCTATCAACCGCAAAGTCTTTGCTTCCAAAATGAAAACGGACAATCAGCTCTAAATAACCAAGACAATTGCAAAGAACTAGCGAAATATTTAGAACAAATAGTAAACTGTCCTGAGCCCTTAAACAAATTAGCAACACTAAACCCTAAACAAACAAACCCAGATTCATTACCACCGAAAGAAGATGAAATAATTAGGCAAATCAAGCGGCTTAAAAATGACAAAGCTTCTGGAGAAGATGGAATCACTGCTGAACTTTTGAAATCCGCTGGTCCAGGTACACAATCAAGGAAATAACCAAAATTCTACGAGAAGTTAGGCGAACCGAACGGATTCCGGAAGATTGGAAAGAAGCTCTAATCTATCTACTACATAGGAAAGGACATAGAACGGATGTAAACAACTATAGAGGGATATTTCTTCTCCCAGTTTGTTACAAGATTCTATCTCAATGTCTACTAGACAGAGCACAGGGACAGTTAGAACCTAACATTGGTGAATATCAACCAGGTTTTCGACCGGGCAGATCCAGCCCTGAACAGATCCTGAATCTAAAGTTGATTCTAAGACATCAAGAACTGTACAATTAAAAACTCGTCTGTACATTTGTGGATTTCAAAAAAGCATAAGACTCTATTGACCGCGAATCTTTATTCCGAATCTTGAAAGATCAAGGACCAGATCTGAAAAAACGCTGGGGATTATTAAAGCAACGTTAACTAACACAAGGTTAAAAGTAAAATTCATGGTTGACATCTCAGAGCCCTTCGAAATTAAAAAACTGGAGTGAGACGAGGGGATGGAGGACTCTCGCCCTATTTAACTAACTAACGAGACCCTATTTAACTGTGTTCTAGAAAAAGTAATATAGGAGTGGCGTGAAAAAAAATAAGTTGGCCCTGATTGTTGACCAGCCCATTAAACTGGGGAGAACCAACATCAATACTGATTGTCTGGCATCTGCTGATGATCTAGCAATTTTAGCTCAAGATATATTAAGGGCACAGATACAGATTGAAATCCTAAAGGAAACAGACTAAGCACGCCATAAGCTAACATGACCTGCAACAGACTAAGAACGCCATTTCTAAAAACAAAATATGGTAACATCAGACGAGTCTCTCAATTCAAATATTTGGGTGAAATAATCATGGAAAATGGATTGGAAAAAGCGGCCAATAAGGATAGATGTCAAAAAAAATGGAAACGGCATTAAGGCTTACACAAAATATTTATAACAAAAAGTGCCTATCTAAAAACATAAAACTGAGACATTACAACACAATTATTAAGCCAGAATGTCTATATGCTGCAGAAACGCTCATTTTGAATAGAAAGAGGGACATCGAGGACATTGAAAAGAAGGAAAGAAAAATCCTAGGCCCCAAACAAATAAATAGCCACAACATACCGACATCGGGAATACCAAGAGATCAAACAATACTCAGATATACATAGCGATATGTGAGAAAAAGAAGACTTAAATTTTACGGACACATAAAACGGATGAATCCGAGTAGGCTAACTAGACAAATAGTCGAATTTTATGAAATTAGGAGTAGAGTCGACTTCGACTTATCTAGCCAGGCTTTTGGGTTAGCCCTCAAGGCTCTTGCCCGTTTCTAGTCAACTTTACCCTATATGGGCACTAATTTTTTAGGGTCTCTATCTGACCCGGGTATGCCTAGCAAGTGGCATAGATAAGAAAGGATAGTCTATAAGATGATCCTGGCGAACTTCTGAGGTTAATATGAAAGAAAAGGAAAATGAAATTTTGCTTTTTCCCCATCAGCAATATGACGGGTTTTTTGCCATTGGTCCGGTCCGATCGATCGGAGATGATCTCTCAGACCGCCTGGCCACGGTTAGGGACTGTTGTCGAAGCGGTCTTACGCGAGCCGGGAATCGAAAATTCGATTCCTTTCTGCTCGCAGCCCGTAAGGCAAATTGGGGCAATTGGCTAGCTTTACCCGGAAAATCCGGGTAGGTTGTCCGGTATAGACAGGACTAGCGGGTTTTCGCTCAAGCTTGCCTGTAGGCAAAACTTGGCGTAAATTTGGGAATGGAATTTAGAGACCGGGGGTACACCGGTCTCTATAATAATTTGAGTGTTTCGAACGTACCACGGCGCGTTTAGTGCCATACGCAAGGTTTTGTTCTGAAACGTTTGTGAAGTTATTTAGCCGCCGTCGGCGTTAGAAAGCGAAAATAAATCGTAAGACCGTATAAATAAAAGGGACTTATCATTGTTACGTAAATTTGGGTTTTAACTATCGGAGATAGTTTACTCGAACGACAAATCAAGAAGTACAAAAGTTTGAGGATTCCGTACCTACCCTTGCTGATAGGAGTAGAGCTAAAGTAGAAATAATTAGATGGATTGCTGCAATTAAAGAGGACCTAAGATCAGCAAATATTACACAAAGTGAAATTCAGGATAGAGGCTGTTTCAGACACAAGGTGAACGTTTGGAAGGTTGGCCAGAGAGAAAAATGTAGGAAGACCGGAACAACTTGGTCTGACGAAAGGAAAAACGCTCATAGCGAAAGAATGAAATTAGTATGGGTGCGAAGGAAGGTTAACAACAACAAACGCCTCTAATTGTACATCGCGTGGTCCACCAGGGCCCATAAGTAGATAATAATAATAAATATATATATATATATATATATATATATATATATATATATATATATATATATATATATATATATATATATATCTGATAAATTTTGGAAAAAAGTATGTTACACCAAGAGTCAATAACCACCTGGGGGTTCCCGCGAAAAAAAAATAAAGAAATTTAGAAAACCAACGACACCTATGGAGGCTGTCTTTTTTCTTCGACGAATTTTGGGAAAACCGGCCAAAACCATAGAGCCCGGCTAGCACATATCATGTACAAGATGGACGACTCTCGGATAGATCGAAAGTTTTTATTTTTCGAGAATAATCATTTACATCCTATACACATACACTCTAAAAAAGCGTCGAGCGTTATCGCTGGAAAAAAAAAATCCCGCTAATTTCAACTCGGGCATTAAGCCACAATAATATTCGGGTTTTCAGTTTGTGTGTGTGTGTGTGTTTAAAAATATTTTACTTTCATGCATCTAATGCTAATTTCGAACCTAGATGTCTGTGCGGATAGGCGATATGCTTGATATTTTTTTTTTTATATTTAAAATTCGTGGCTCTGAAAAGAGCCGTTTTCTTTTTATTATCGTTCGAAATATTAATCTCGCCAGTTCTTGCTTCTGATCTTTGATACGTTTATCTATTTTTACTTGGAACTGGTGTATTTGGTCACGGCTTTGGTCCCCTCGCTAACGGCGTGTTTGGCTAATTCACCCGGTAAAAGTAATCTGACCGCCGTTTGAATTTCTCTACTGGTTATGGTCGATCTTTTGTTGTAATGAGCCAAACGCGATGCTTCGGCCGCTATCCTCTCGAAAATGTCATTAACGAAAGAATTCATGATCGACATGGCCTTGCTGGAAATTCCCGTATCCGGATGTACCTGTTTCAGCACTTTGTAAATATAAATGGCGTAACTTTCCTTCCTCCTGCGCTTCTTTTTTTTATCACCTTTCGAGATGTTTTTTTGTGCCTTTCCCGCTTTTTTGGCCGCTTTCCCGCTAGTTTTTGGTGGCATTATGGACAAAGAGGACGATTTTTTTTTAAATGTACATACGGTACAATAAAAATCCGTATCATAAATTGACCCTTGAGCCGATAAAAGTTCACTTCTTTTTTGTACTGGAGCGTACGGGTACGATATGCTCCGCCCATTTAACCGTAAGGCGTATTTTTACGATTCCATTGGAGACTGTACCGCCGCATATATATAAAAAGGAAGGAAAGAAGGGGGGGACATCCCGACAGAAAATAGTCTCTCATCTGACGGTCTCTACGACGGTCGTGCCGTGCGATCTGATCAATTGTAAGCAAAGAACAAAAAAAAATCAGCATGTCTGGACGCGGAAAAGGAGGCAAAGTTAAAGGAAAGGCCAAGTCGCGTTCGAATCGTGCCGGATTGCAGTTTCCGGTCGGCCGTATTCACAGATTGTTGAGGAAAGGAAATTACGCGGAACGCGTAGGTGCAGGAGCACCGGTATATTTGGCCGCGGTAATGGAGTATCTTGCCGCCGAAGTATTGGAATTGGCCGGAAACGCCGCCAGAGATAACAAAAAGACGAGAATTATCCCACGACATTTGCAGCTCGCCATTAGAAATGACGAAGAATTGAACAAACTATTGTCCGGCGTGACCATCGCACAAGGTGGTGTTTTACCTAACATTCAGGCCGTGCTATTGCCAAAAAAGACCGACAGTAAAACGAAGTAAAATCGAAACAACTTCTCTATCCCTACTTGAAGATGATGATGATGATGGTCTTCGCCTGATTCGAAATATCGGTCCTTATCAGGACCAACAAAATATCTATGAAAAGAAAAAACAATATTGATCCGTAAACAAAAATTAAAGTTACAAACGAACAACGGACGTCAGATATATATTATTCGCCGGTTCTAGTCTCGATGGATTTTTTTATTTGTATTTTTTTTTATTTTTTTTTAAATATATAATTGTACAAAATCAGTTATTATTAGTATTATCGAATTACTACTCGGATATATTTCGGCGTCTTGTCTAAATGGATGTTTTTTTCTATATTTCTTTTAATTTCAAGTAACAATAAATGTTGTGGTTCTGAAAAGAACCGTTTTTTTTTTTTTTGGAAAATGTTACGCTTTCGTAAACATATTTTCCTACATCATCATTCCAGATGATGGTTTTGGTGGTGGTGGTGGTCGTCGTCGTCGATAATCTGTATTGGGAACATTCGATTTATTCATACCTCTTGAAAGATTAAGATGTAACGACGAAAATCGGGGTCTTCGTTTATTTCTTCTTTTTTGGGGAAGCTGCTTTCTTCGCTTTGCCCCCGCCGGCAGCGGCGGCGGCGGCTGGAGATCTAGCGCTTTTCGGTTTAGGAGCCTTGGGTTTCTTGGTAGGGCCGGCTTTGTTTGATTTCTTCGCTTTCGACGGAGATTTCGCCTTCGATGGCACCGTAGCGGCGGCGGCGGCAACTGTTACCGCCGAAGATCCCGAACTAGCCGATTTTCCCGTTTTCTTTTCGACGGCTTTCTTTACCGAAGCCTTCTTCTCGGCTACGACGACCGCAGCTTTCTTCGATTTTCCTGCTGCCTTTTTGGTTGTCTTTTTTTCAGTCGTCGCTGCTGCTGCTGCTGCTGCCACCGCCGCTGTCGTTCTTTTCGTCGGACTCTTTTTGCTACCTCCTTTGGCCGCCGCCGCCGCTCCCACTGAAATATTTCTTTTCTTTTGTCCAGAGGATGAAGAAGCAGCACTCGTCGCCGATTGTTTCGCTTGAACCGACGAACTAGACGATGCCGCTGCCAGCTTAAAAGAACCGGACGCACCTTTTCCTTTGGTCTGAACCAGGGTACCGGATGCAACTGCCGATTTTAAATATTTCTTGATGAAAGGCGATACTTTCTCGGCATCGACCTTGTAGTTGGCGGCAATATACTTCTTGATCGCTCTCAATGACGAACCGCCCCTTTCTTTCAATCCCTTAATTGCGTTTGTTACCATTTCGGCCGTCGGTGGATGCGTAGCTTTGGCTTTGGGATTTTTTCTTTTAACGGTTTTTTCCTTTTTTGATGAAGCCGATGCCGCCGCCGCCGCCGCCGACGACGGTGCGGGCGGTACAGACGAGGGCCCGGAACCGCCTCCGCTTGTGCCCGACAGATTAGATGGAGATGTAGCCTGACCGGCGATTTCCGCGTCTGCCATTTCGCCGCGCGCTCGCGCGTGTTATCGTCAAATGTTAATGTAACGAAGAACTCACTACTATCGCGTTTCGCTAAAGAACAGAATCGTATTGCTGCTCGTCCTTCGTCGTCTGTTGCGTCTTACTAAATATGCCCACTCGCTCCACCAAAAATTGCATAGTAAAGTAAAACGGGCGAACGGCGGACTGAGCGTCTGACTGTCGACACTGCTCCTGATTCCGGCTTCGCCGGGACCTTTAACGAGCTCGGAACAAAGTTTTTATTTTGTATTTTTCATTAGTAAATGCCATTCACCGGATTGCAATATTTAACTTGATTCGTTGTCAATACCTTGAAGCTACCGGAGGCATTTGGTTCATGTCGATCCTTCGACAAGGTTCAATTTAAAAAAATCACAACTAACCGACGATCTCGACGTTTCAAGAAAAACATTCTAATTAGTTCGATTATTTCAGTTAAGTAAACCAGATATTACAGATTGTCCAGGCGATACAAATACCTCAGATATATCACCGATCGGTGGAGTATTCGGATTTCGAGATATATAAACGACTTTGCCGAAAAAACGTTTTTCCCGATGACCTGTCACCGTTCTATTCTCCCTTTGAAAGGTAAACGAGTCTCGTTCTTATACACCGCCTAGTTAACTATCGTACCGCTAAAATAAAAAATAGAGCACGTAAATTATGGAACGAACAAATGGCATGTCTGTAATCGGAACGGTTGGGAAAAATTAACGGGAATATCCTCCCTCATCTCGAGGGCGATTGTCTTTTTTTTTAAGTATTTCTTTAAACATGGCGACGGCGTTTCTACCTACCTAAATAACCGCAAGAATTATATGATTTGATCATTTCGAATAAATGATTTAATACTAAAAAGAGACTTACGCTATTATCATCCACGTTAGCACTGCGTTGGTTTCTTTTAAGGCTTTCCCGAAATTTAACGAAGGGAATTCATAGCACCTCTTTTATCTACAATGTGTCCGTCGGTCTGTCTCCCTCTTTCTGCCTAATTTAATATTTAAGAAAGTTTTATAGATAGTCGTCGTGGTGTAATTAACGATGGAATTTCCACCTACTGTGTCGACAATTAGTCACTTTTTTAAGTATGTTTTTTTGCCGCCGCCGCCGCAGTTATGAAAAGAGCCGTTTATTTATTGTGTCTTGAGTTCCTTTATTTTTTTTTTTTTTTTGTAAAACATCAGGTAATTTAACCGCCGAAGCAGTACGCCCTTGACGTTTCAAGGCATACACAACGTCGTCCGTGGCGATGACGGTTATTCAATTGGCGTGTTCTGTTTAAGTTACGGCATCTCTGATACCGTATTCTCATTAACGTTAGCTGTACGCTCGTTTCATTTAAGGCATTTCCGAAAATTAACGATGAGAATTCATCCACAATGTGTCCAATGTATTTTATATAGACATTCACTATAACATTTACGATGAAAATTCCATCCGCTTTATCGAGACAATATTTTTTATCCTTTATTTGGGTTTTTCGCCACTATCTAAAACTCAAAAAATATCAAAAATATCTGTTCTTATTTAATATATGAACACGCCACAATCATTTCGACATTACTTATCGAGACAATGTCTCCCTTTTCTATGTGAGTGTGGTTTTTGAAAAGAACCTTTTTTTATGCCCGGAGTTCTTTTTTTTATAATATCGCAAATCGTCAGTAAATCTAACCGCCAAAATAGTGTAGAGAGTACGCCCCTGACATACATTCAAGGCATACACAACCATGGCGATGGCGGTTTTTCTCTTGACGTGTTAGGAATTCAGTTACTGCATCTCTGATACCTTATTCTCATCCACGTTACTTCAATTTGTTTTGCGCTCGTTAAATTGAATGCTTCCCCGAAAATTAGGGATGGAAATTCATCCCCACCTGCTTTATCCACAATGTGTCCGTCTCCCCCCTTTTTCTATCTTATTTTATATGTGAGAAAATTTTCTAGATAATCGTATAAATAATGATGAAAATTTCACCTATGTTGTCGACAATGTATCCCTTTTTTTATGTAAGTATTTTTTTTTTTGTGGTTCTGAAAAGAACCGGTTTTTTGTGTCTGTCTAGAATTCGTTTTTTTTTTGTTTTCTTTTAATATTGCAAAACATCGGGTAATTTAACCGCCAAAACCGTAGAGAGTACGCCCTTGACGTTTCAAGGCATACACGACGTCCATAGCGGTGACAGTTTTCCTCTTGGCGTGTTCCGTATAAGTTACGGCATCTCTGATTACGTTTTCGAGGAATACTTTCAAGACACCTCTGGTTTCTTCGTAAATCAAACCGGATATGCGCTTGACGCCACCACGTCGGGCCAATCTTCGAATTGCAGGTTTGGTGATGCCTTGAATATTATCACGAAGCACTTTACGATGCCTTTTAGCGCCTCCTTTTCCCAACCCCTTTCCGCCTTTGCCTCTTCCGGTCATTTTTTTTTTTTTAATTTTATATAATTATTTTAAATTCAAATCGACGATCGATTGGTCAATTCTTATAAATGAAACGTCCTCGTTTTGGATTGACGGAACACGACTGTCGGCATACATGACACATATGCTACTTTTGTCAGATTTCGGGAACGTCCCGCCCATTGCTCTCGACCCGACCAATAGCTAGTTGCCGGACCACTAGCGAGTCGCCTGAGAGAATAAAACACCAATTTTGGTATGCGTCGATCATCATTCTGTAATTGTCGTTCGATAAGTGCTCATCGTTGTCGACTCCTATCCGTAATTTAACCTTAGTGTTCTTGTACCTTTGACTGTACTTGTAATATTCGGTAAAGAGAGAGATGGCCCGTACGAAGCAAACCGCACGCAAATCGACCGGTGGCAAAGCTCCTAGGAAACAATTGGCGACCAAGGCGGCAAGAAAGAGTGCCCCCGCAACCGGCGGGGTGAAGAAACCTCACCGTTACAGGCCAGGTACCGTCGCCCTGCGAGAAATCCGTCGTTACCAGAAGAGCACCGAACTGTTGATCAGAAAATTACCCTTTCAACGTTTGGTACGTGAAATCGCACAAGATTTCAAAACGGATTTACGTTTCCAGAGTTCCGCAGTCATGGCTTTACAAGAAGCCAGCGAGGCCTATCTGGTCGGTCTTTTCGAAGATACAAATCTGTGTGCCATTCATGCCAAACGTGTCACCATCATGCCCAAAGACATCCAGCTGGCTAGGCGTATTCGAGGCGAACGTGCCTAAATATAATTAATGTAAATGTATATGTGTGGGTATATATCATAAAAGTATAACAAAAAACCGGTTCTTTTCAGAACCAACAATATGAGTATGTATAAATAAGAAAGGGAAAACAAACATCGTGCAAGAAAACCCGTTGTTTCGACTCGTTATACGAAACGATGCTTAAAGCAAAAGCGAAACATATAAGCTTGGAGGTTTTTTTTTTTCATTTCATTTTTGATTCGAAATAATTATCAAGTTGCTCTTTTTCTTATTTCAGAATTATACGCTAATTTTACGTTGACATTGTTTTTTTTTTCCTCGCTCGAAACAATTATCACGCCATTTTTTCCCTCGTTAGTGATACTTATAATAGAGAAAATAAGTAAATTTCACCATATTCTATAATATGGTGAAGGCGAGCGTTTGCCCCCTACGGTCCACGCCTCCTTAAAAGAAAATGTAAGGGGGGTTGCATTCAGGAATAGAGGGGATCTCAATGTGTTCTAAAATAGGGGGATCGCAACGCATAAAGGGTGTAGCAACATATTTTACTTGACTTTTTGGCCAATTAGTGGATCGCGACAACGTATTTATCGCACCGGTTTTTCTCTCGCTAGTGATACATATACTATTGAAAATAAGTAATTTTCGCCATATTATAGGGTCCAATGCCTCTTCAAGACTAAAATATATAGGGGGTCTCAAAGTGTTCAAAAAATAAGAGGGTCGCAACGTTTTCTTACTTACGACGACGACGACGATTCTAAAACGATTGGGAACCGAAGACCTAAAGGATAAGTTAGATGTATTATTTGCTCGGAGTCGATTACAGACCGTTTATTTTTCGTTCTTTTTTTTATTATCTTTAACATTTGTGGCTCTGAAAAGAGCCGTTTTTTTTTTTTTCCGTCTTCCGTTCGAAATAATTGTGACGCCAGTCTTACTTTTGTTTCATTCACGTATTTACTTTGAACTGGTGTATTTGGTGACGGCTTTGGTACCTTCGCTAACGGCGTGTTTGGCTAATTCCCCAGGCAGAAGTAATCTGACTGCCGTTTGAATTTCTCTACTTGTTATTGTGGACCTTTTGTTGTAGTGAGCCAAACGGGAAGCTTCAGCAGCTATCCTTTCGAAAATGTCATTAACGAAAGAATTCATGATCGACATGGCCTTGCTGGAAATTCCAGTATCCGGATGGACTTGTTTCAACACTTTGTAAATATAAATGGCGTAACTTTCCTTCCTCCTGCGCTTCTTCTTTTTATCGGTTCTCGAGATATTCTTTTGAGCCTTTCCGGCTTTCTTGGCCGCCTTACCGCTGGTTTTAGGTGGCATTGTTGTTGGACAAACTGAACGATTTTACGTACGTATGGCAGAAGTTCGTATCGTAAACTGATTCTCGAACGGGCAACCTCGTCCGTTTTGTGACGGATCGTACGGGTTCGTTTAGCTCCGCCCATACAACTAACCGTCTGGTTCGTCCGTTGAGTATATAATGGGGTATGCCGATTAATACAGTATCCATCCAGTTCAGTCCGAGTCATCGAAGAGACAACATCTCTAAGATAATCGCTCTGCATTTTCTACCCGTCGTTTGTACAGTGTTCGCACGGTCGAACGAAAACCGCCTACCTACCGAGACATCGCCGCAGAGTCTAGACAGTCCGACGCCGCCGGCACCGATGCTGTGGGGACCCGTTTCCACAGTCAGGTAGCCGACAAGCCAAAGACTGCCGACAACAGCTGCCATGTCGACACAGCCAGACGCCACCATGGCGAGACATCCCGTCGCCGAACCCTCCGCGGATAACGTAGAAGCTACGATTACCGCCGAAGAAGCCAAACAACTGAAGAACGAATTAATGGAAAAAATTGACATGATCAAGAGCCTGACCGAAAGAGTCTCCTTTCTGGAAGAATTTATAATGAAGATCCAAAACAAACCCGCTGAGGACACCAGCCGCAGCCGGTCCACCTCAAGCCAAGCCCCGCAAACGGAAAGCCGCAGCCGCAGCAATTCAGCAGCCTCGTCCGCAGCGATGGATTGCTCGCTCTCGCCCTTAGATAAAAGTGCCGACGACATTGGTTTCACCACTGTCAGGCACAGATCCTCGAAGAAGAGGAAAACAAGCCAACCATCGCCGGCCAACAATCCACCGACGAAAAAACCTTCAGCAGCAGGTGCCAGTGGAAACACCTACGCGCCATCCCCGTCCGATACCGACGCGCCGCGTACTAGTGCCGCATCCGCGTCTAAAAACGATTCCGACCCCGCGCCGTCAACCAGTGCCGCGAGTGAAGTGTCAGTGAATAATTCCGCGCCCGCGAAGAGAAACAATCCCGGCCCCGAGCAATTCGCTCGTCCAGCCGTGCCTCCCGCGTCCGTATCCGCCGACCAGCCAAACGGCGGCAGGAGATTTAAGTCGAGACCAATCGTCCTGCGGAGCAAGACCGTCTATTCTGAAGCCTCCAGTTTACTGGCAAGAGACGGTGTGAAATTTCACACCACAAATAAGCCCGAGGGGGCAGCATTCCACCCCGAGGCAGAAGTCGACTACAGGAAAATAACCAAACTATTCGATGCCAAGAACTACCCTTATCACACCTTCTGCGCGCCAGAAGAAAGAGGCCTCCGAGTTTTACTCCGCGGCCTAGTCGAAACCATCGGAAACGATGAAATCCGCGCCGAGCTGGCGAAACTAAATTTCACCCCCATCCACGTCGAAAGATGGACAAGACCAGCCAAGGACAGGAGAAAGAAACCTATCCCCATAGCAATCGTACAGGTTGTCGTGCCCAGAGAGCAGCACGAAATCTTCAATATTACAAGATTCATGAGGCAATCAATCAGGGTTGAAGCCCAGAAATCCAATGGAAAACCCGTGCAGTGCTTTAACTGCCAACTGTACGGGCACACAGCGAAACAATGCCACGCACCATCCATCTGCGTGAAGTGTGCCGGTCAGCACAACACAAAAGATTGCCAAAAGAGCAAGAAAACTCCAGCAAAATGCAGTAACTGCCAGGGGGCACACACTGCTAACTATTCCGGGTGTCCACGTCGCCCGACCAAAGGCCAAAAAACCACACCAGAGGCCAACCAACAACAACCACCGCCGCCAAAGAAGACCCCCGTAAAGATCCCCCCACCGACTCACGTATGGGGAACACAGAAGATGAACTCGGCTCCCCCGGCAGTCGACCTCAACTCAATCCAACAAATGTTCAAGCAGCTGCTTGAACAACAACACAAGCAGATGAGTGACATGATGACTCATTTCCTCCATGCACTGCAACCCAGCAATGGCCACTAGACCCAGGACGCTGAAGATAATCTCATGGAACGCTAGTTCAGTGCGCGACAAGAAGGAGGATCTTGCCGACACACTGACGTCCTACAACATCGACGTCGCCCTCCTTCAGGAGACGTTCCTAAAAGCCTCCTCTAGATTCAGCATCCCCAACTACACCATCTATCGGAACGATAGAAAAACCGGCCCAGGCGGCGGCACTGCGATCCTGATAAAGAGCAGCATCCGCCACCATGAATTGCTCCCTCCGGCCATGGTCAGTCTGGAAATCACCCAAATCGCCATTGAGCTCGAAGACCAAAGCAACCTGATTCTCGCTTCAGTCTACCAGCGAAATCAGGACACCATCGCTCCAGCCGACTACGAAAAGTTGGCGCAGGGAACCTCCGCCAAAATCATCGGCGGAGACTTCAATGCACACCACGAAGATTGGGGCTGCCAGTCCACAAACACTCGTGGACGCGAACTCAAAAACATCTGCGACACCTGGGGATTCAACATCGATTATCCAGACGAACCAACACACTACGCCGCCGGAGTTCCTCAGCACACCGGATCCGTCATCGACTTCTTTCTGGTGAAAGACTCCAGAAGAGCCACAGCTACGAGAGTTATCCACGAGCTGGACTCCGACCACCTGCCAGTCCTGCTAGAGATGGGTGACAACCACCTGCTGGACGCCCCCTTCAGGCCCCCAATTAAAATCACGGATTGGGCAAAATATAATAATCTTCTTCATCTTACAGATCCCATACCGACGATCAACGACCCCAGGCAACTCGAGCTTGCAGTCAGCAAGCTGTCCAAGGACATTCAGCAGGCCTACAACAGCGCTTCGGAGCCACGGCCAGCCAACCAGTCCAGGCTAACCACAGACCTCCCGCTGGATCTGAAAAACCTTCTCCGAGCGAGAAATCGCCTGTTGAGAAGGGCCAGATCCACCCTCGATCCCGAGGATAAAAGGCGGGCAAACCAGGCGACCAGAGAAGCCAGGCAAGCGATGAAGTCTTTCAGAGAAGTAAAGTGGGGTAACCTGCTCTCCTCTCTGGACTCATCGAACTCCAGGCAGATCTGGCGTCTGGCGAGGTCTTTGGCGGGAAAATCCAGGAGGATTATTCCACCGCTAAAATCGGATGCAGATGGCGCTGTCGCCGTCTCCGATGTGGACAAAGCCGAACTTCTGGCTGAGTCCTTCAAGCTTCAGATGACCTGTCAACGTCATCCCGAAGCAGATCCAAATTTCGATGCGGAGGTCAGCAGGGTTTCGGCCCAGCTACCTATCTTCCCGCAAATCTCCTTCCTGCAAAATCATCTCGCTTCCCCCCGTTCAATCACAGCAATAATCAAAAGCTTCGCCCCCAGAAAAACCCCCGGCTTTGACGGTATCACGGCCAGGCAACTTCAGAAACTTCCGAGCAAGCAGATCGCGGAGATCACAAACATCGTGAACTCCATTCTGCGCCTCCAACATTATCCAAGCTCATGGAAGCACGCCATTCTTGCCGTGATACCCAAAAAATGCAACAGTCCGAGCCCGGCCGACTACAGGCCGATCAGTCTCCTCAGCGCTCTCTCCAAAATCGCTGAAAAAACCATCCTCGAAGCCCTCAACAGCTTCACCGACTCCAAAAAGATCATTCCAGATGAACAATTCGGGTTCAGGAAAGGTCTTTCATCCATTCACCAAGCGGCCAGGTTGGCCAGCAAAGTCCATTCAGCTCTCGAGAAAAAATGGCATCTCGGAGCAGTTCTTCTCGACCTGTCCAAAGCCTTCGACAAAGTCT
Organism: Cosmopolites sordidus; assembly: GCA_031761425.1. Lineage (NCBI taxonomy): Eukaryota > Metazoa > Arthropoda > Insecta > Coleoptera > Curculionidae > Cosmopolites > Cosmopolites sordidus. Next base: position 24,185 of record JARFXV010002903.1, read on the forward strand.
GGCATGATGGTCTCATCTACAAAACCATCTCTCTCGGATTTCCCCGAGATCTGACCTTGTTAATCCGTTCATTCCTGGAAGACAGAACCTTCCAAGTTCGAATAAACTCTTCCGTCTCCACGAGAAAACAAATAAAAGCGGGCGTCCCGCAAGGTTCCCCCCTGGCACCGGCCTTGTTCAATATCTACTTGGCCGGTATTCCACGCTCACAAGATGTGAAATCCGCATTCTTCGCGGACGACACAGCTTACTTTGTAGCGTCTCCTCAGACTTCTGTGATTCACAACAAACTCCAGAAGCAACTTAATGCAGCTATCCACTGGCTCAAATTCTGGCGCCTGCAAGTCAATCCGAAAAAGACTCAGGCGATCATCTTCACTAATAAACGCTTCATCAGAGAATACAGGCTACTGGTGGACAAAGTTCCGATTCCATGGTTGCAAAAAGCAACCTACTTAGGTCTTCATTTCGACCGACATCTCTCTTGGTCCAGTCAAATCCAGCAAGCCATCTGCAAGGGTTGCGGCATCATCAAAATGCTGTACCCGCTCTCATGCAGAACGAGCAACCTCGCTCCAAAAATCAAAGTCATGATCTACAAAATCCTTGTCAGATCAGTAGTTCTGTACGGCTTCCATACGTACTACCGGTTTCTTGGTCCAACTCTGATCAAGAAACTTCAAATCTTCCAAAATAAATCCTTGCGTGTGGCCCTAGACGCACCTTGGTACGTTAGAAATAACCAAATCCATCGGGAGGCCTGCGTGCCACCGATCTCTCAATTCCATCAAACCACACTCGCCAAGCTGAAGCTCACAGCCTCGCGAGGTAGCAATCCACTGCTACGCGAATTATCGGACCTCCTGCCCTAGCCACAGGGCAATACTCCGATATCATAGTCCCCAATCTCCGGCATCAAGACCCGGTTAACGAAGTTTTCTCGTTTTCCGACTTGTGTAAGTCTCAGCCTCCGCTACCGCCGTCGCACAATCTAGCGTTTCTGTCTGTGCCGGCCCGGCGACTGCACCTATGCGCAGCGTCGGCCCGGCAACGGCAGAAATTAGCACCGCAACGCCGATGACTTCATCGGTTTTCCAAATTAACCTCCTGAAGTTCGCCTGGACTTCATTGAAAAACCACTTCATGAACAGTCGGACCTCCGTCCTTCGGGACCAAACATTCCGACATTTCCTGGGTCAACTAGAGACCCTCAAAATAATTAGAAACCCATTCTGGGTCAATCTCATGCTATATAAGTAAGGGCCGAAAAGGCTAACTTAAAAACCAGGCTAATAAAATAGAAATAGAAATAATACAGTATCTCATATGACTCTGCGACGTTCGTGTCGTACGAATCTGAACGGTTATAGTTAAAAAAACAAAATAAAATAACCAAACATGTCCGGACGTGGAAAAGGTGGCAAAGTTAAAGGGAAAGCAAAGTCTCGCTCGAATCGTGCCGGATTGCAGTTTCCTGTCGGTCGTATTCACAGATTGTTGAGAAAAGGAAATTACGCGGAACGTGTCGGTGCCGGAGCACCGGTATATTTGGCCGCGGTGATGGAATATCTAGCCGCCGAAGTATTGGAATTGGCGGGAAATGCCGCCAGAGATAACAAAAAGACGAGGATTATACCACGACATTTACAATTAGCCATTCGAAATGACGAAGAATTGAACAAACTATTGTCCGGCGTGACCATCGCACAAGGGGGTGTTTTGCCTAACATTCAGGCCGTGCTATTGCCTAAGAAGACCGACAGTAAAACGAAATAAAATATTAAAACGGATTGCTGCATCCCTGCACGATGGATCTTTACCTGATTCGAAATATCGGTCCTTTTCAGGACCAACAAAACATCTTTGGAATGAAAAAAAAAAATACTATCGATACGTATTCCTTATACAGTTGCATGATCTATAGATATACTTTAAGTATGTACATCAATTAAAGTTAAATGAAATGCCTGACAGGCATAAGACAATAGCATTATCAATAAAAAAAATACCTCATGATCTCCTTAGCGTTTTATCGATATGAATCGAGAATTACGTGACTGGGAAACGTTAAAAACACCTGAGAAACGCAAAAAAAAACCGCTACAAATGGAGGGACTTAAATCGGCATAAAATCCTCGCGGGCATCGTTCGGTGGTAACCTTTTCAAATAGTTAGTAGTATCGATTTAATATTACCTTTCGGATATATATATATATATATATATATATATATATATATATATATATATATATATATATATATATATATATATATATTATATGTATATATAGATATATATATATATATATATATATATATATATATATATATATATATATATATATATATATATATATATATATATATATATATATATATATATATATATATATATATATATATATATATATATATATATATATATATATATATATATATATATATATATATATATATATATATATATCAGTATCATGACTTAAGGGATGTTTATTCTTAATTTTTTTTCAGTGACATTAAATGTTGTGGTTCTAAAAAGAACCGATTTTTGAAAACCGTAAAGCTTTTGTAAACGTGCAGGTTTTCTACGTCTTCTCCGGATGATGATGATGATGATGATGGAGGTGGTTAATACGAGACGGTCGTTGTAGTCAACAATCTGTGTTGTG
>JARFXV010002904.1:0-20000 GCA_031761425.1 Cosmopolites sordidus
CCAAAAAAAATATATATAGGTAATGTTTACTATGTGATTGTTTATTGTACTGATACTGACTGATTGTGTATTCAAATATTTAAATGTGTTTAATTGTATTCTTAAGAATCGGGAACCATATTGAATTTAAATCTACCGAAGGCATAGCAATACAGTTATGTTTATTTAAATTAATTAAAGCGATTTCTTTTAATCTTCTGTATTTTGTTACCGATTCTTTTAATACCATTTTGGAATTATTCCAATTGATTTTATGACCCGATTCCCATGCGTGTTGACAAATTCTAGATTTATTAAAATCTAGATATTAAAATTTTAGATAGTAGCGAAAAACCCAAATAAAGGAAAAAAATATAGTGTTTCAGTGATTCGCCATTATCAAATTATTGTTAAGGTTTTACTAAACCAATGGTTAGATTGTAAACAAGCCGCAGAGTATGTTGGCAATCGAAATATGTTATCTGTCAAAGCATTCCTGTGCGTTTGATAGAACTTTGAGTGCGAAATCTACATTGAGTTTTTCCCATTTTGCTCCTTTTCCATCACCGGGATACTTTCCCCCATCTCATTAATTGTTCAAGATATTGTTCAATTCGACTGAAATACTTTGGTTTACTCCTCCAAGTTATATATCGTTAACCTAAATTCTTCAAATGTAGTCCCCCTCCAACTCTCGAGCGTCATCTTTTTGTAAAGTGAAATAAGCTTAGAATATGATACTGTCACTTCTCACATGGTCGTCTAACAAATGGTGACCCTCCGTCAGTATGTACCTTATGTGGTGCTCCTCTTTCTGTTTGTCACGTCTTACTACTACTGCTCTTGCGCAAAAATATGTATATGTTGTATATAAATATATAACTTTTTACCTCGATAAATAAATATTTCTTCCTCAGTATTAAAGTGACTTCACTGCGAAATATTTAGTCAACGGTTTTTAACAAAAACATTAAAATAAGAAAAAAAGTCGTGAAATTAAAGCAATTTTAAGACATTATATAAAACAAGTCTTCAATGCAACTGATGCTGACTGTGTGATTTGCGAACTAGAGGGGGAAGGCACTGATCAATCAAAAAGTTCCAGGTGGGAGACATGGGTCGTGGAGATAGGGGACGATCAGGTCATCCACTCTCAGGAGAATTTGGAGTATCCCACATTACTGTTCACCGGCATTTTCGAGGCATAGGAATTGTGCAGTAAGACAACGCAAGACCATACACTTCATATCTGATCACCTCAAAAAATCACGAATTGGACTTTGAACTTGTTCCATGGTTCAATTTTTCAGAGGAAGAAATTAAAGACTGAAGAAGAGGTAAAAACTGGCTGTATCGAGTTTTTCGCCTCCAAGGAATCACCATGTTACCGAAAAGGAATAGAGTTACTGCCTCAAAGATAGAATCAAGTTATCGAAAATAACGGATTATATTTCGAGGAATAATCTTCAGATATACATTTTTAAACCAGCGAATATCTGAGCACTAAAAAAAAACAAATACTTGTATTACACCCTAGTAGCTTTGAATAACAAAAAAAACTGCCATTCTATATGGTCGACGGATTCCAGGATGTAGGTAAAAAGAAACTTAACTGTCAGGTAGAGTGGTGTGATAAGGTCATATAACAATAAATATTACATAAATAACCGTTCTTACAATTCAAAAGAAGAGTCCGATAACATAGTAAATATGTATTTTCTTCATTTGGAATATTTAGATATTATTATTATTATTATTCACGTATGGGCCCTGGTGGACCACGCGAAGTACAATTAGAGGCGTTTGTTGTTAGCCTTCCTTTGAGCCCATACTAATTTCATTCTTTCGCTATGAGCTTTTTTCCTTTCGTCAGACCAAGTTGTTCCAGTCTTCCTACATTTTTCTCTCTGGCCAACCTTCCAAACGTTAACCTTGTGTCTGAAACAACCTCTATCCTGAATTTCACTTTGTGTAATATTTGCTGATCTTAGGTCCTCTTTAATTGCCGCAATCCATTTAATTATTTCTACTTTAGCTCTACTCCTATTTTCATAAAATTCGACTATTTGCCTAGTTAGCCTACTCGGATTCATCCGTTTGATGTGTCCGTAAAAGTTAAGTCTTCTTTTTCTCATATCGCTATGTATATCTGTGTATTGTTTGATTTCTTGGTTTTCTCGAAGTCGGTATGTTGTGCTATTTATTTGTTTGGGGCCTAGGATTTTTCTTATGATTTTTCTTTCCTTCTTTTCAATGTCCTCGATGTCCCTCTTTCTATTCAAAATGAGCGTTTCTGCAGCATATAGACATTCTGGCTTAATAACCGTGTTGTAATGTCTCAGTTTTGTGTTTTTAGATAGGCATTTTTTGTTGTAAATATTTTGTGTAAGTCTCAATGCCGTTTCCATTTTTTGACATCTACCCTTATTGACCGCTTTTTCCAACCCATTTTCCATGATTATTTCACCCAAATATTTGAATTGAGAGACTCGTCTGATGTTACCATATTTTGTTTTTAGAAATGGTGTTCTTAGTCTGTTGCAGGTCATGTATTGTGTCTTTTCAAAGGATATTTGGAGGTCCTACCTTTTCTGCTGTTTCTTTTAGGATTTCAATCTGTTTTTGAGCCGTTAATACATCTTGAGCTAAAATTGCTAGATCATCAGCAAATGCCAGACAATCAATTTTGATGTTGGTTCTCCCCAGTTTAATGGGCTGGTCAATATTCAGTGCCGACTTTTTTTCACGCCACTCCTGTATTACTTTTTCTAGAACATAGTTAAATAAGAGTGGCGAGAGTCCATCCCCTTGTCTCAAACCAGTTTTCATTTCGAAGGGTTCTGAGATGTCACCCATGAATTTAACTTTTGACCTCGTGTTAGTTAACGCTGCTTTAATAATTGCCAGCGTTTTCAGATCTAGTCCTTGTTCTTTCAAGATTCGGAATAAAAATTCGCGGTTAATAGAATCATATGCTTTTTTGAAATCCACAAATGTACAGACGAGATTTTTAGATTTTTTTTTTGTTTAGATATTATTGTTACCATTTTGCAGCTCCTAAATTACTAATTTCGGGTACTGCTTACTATCAGACATATATTGTCAAAAATTTAATTTTTTTTAAATGCATTTTTGCTTTTCATAATTTTGGAGAAAATATGGATTGTAAAATGTCGGTGCCTTTATCATAATACAGGAAGTAACACTTTAATATATTGGAAACGATGAAAAAAATATTTGAAGAAAAAAGTAAAAAGATAATCACAATTCTTTCTCAAAACTTATATAGCTAACCCGTTAAATCCAATTCATGAACCAACGTCTCACTGATATGTCAACTTCAAGCTACTGGTTACTCAGGTAACATTGGCTACAAGGTTACTCAGAACCAATAGTTAGACCTCAGAATATATGGCCAATCGATACATTTATCTAAAGTCTATTTACCAAAGAGAAACAGTCGACAAAAACAATGACCACCGACCAACTTACTTATTCTTCCTGGATGGTAAGTTGACCCGAAGGCCCTGACTTGTATTCTCTGGTTTTTTTCCGGATGTCGCGACAATGTCGTTTATCCGGAGGGTTTATTTACCGTTCTTTAGGCAAGATTGTGATGACCGATGTGAGTGGTCACTCTGGGGCAACGGCCGGCAATGAAGCTACCGTGGCTCTGATTAGCGGATTGTAAGAAAGGGACGCCGTCGCTAGGAATTTGTCCAATAATCTGGACAGGAACGTCTGAAGCTCTGAAATATCTGTCTCCCGGTGGATTTGCACCTTCCTAACAAACTAGGGAGCGTTTACTATTGTGCGAAGCGCACGTGATTGAAAAGACTGAAGTCTTTTAATCGAGGAAGTTGGGAGGAACGGGTACCAAGCCGGATGTCCGTAAATAAGGACTGATCTGACCTGACAGGGTTAGTTGGTTGTCAAGCGTGAGCTTACTTCTTCGATTGATAACGGGGTAAAGCATACGCAGCATTCTGTATGCTTTCCCGGTTGCTTTTTTGAGGTGCGAAGACCACGTAAGGGCCTTGTCGAACTCAAGTCCCAGATAGTAAGCCGTTTTGGCCCACTTGATCGGGACTCCATGAATGAGAATATTCTGACGGATTATCGGCTGTCTTCGAGTGAAAAAGACAGTCTGGGTTTTGCTGCGATTGATTGTTAGTCGCCATTCGACCAGCCATCCCGAGGCTTTCAACGTCTGCTTTTGCAACCTGGATGTAAGCACCCAAGGCGCGTGTGTAATCACCCAAGAACCTTGCGGTACTTCCGCTTCGATTCGCTGGACTGATGAAAGGGCATCATCGACGAGCACTTGAAAAGTGCGTCCAGTCAGAAATGATGCCAACAGCTGGACTAGGTTGGTTGGTATGCCGAGTCTGAGCATCTTGACTATGAGTCCGAGATGCCAGACTCGGTCGAATGCTCGCGAGAGGTCTAGAAAGACGGCTCCCGTATGAAGCCTTCTGTCGAAACCCTGTCTGATCTCCGTCGAGAGACGCACCGCCTGACCCGGCGCCCGGTTCCCATGGACGCCTGCGTGCCTCCTCCGGAAACCAAATTGCGCGTCCGGCAGAATGTTCTTGTCGGCAAGAACACCGTTCAGAGCATGTAAAATAGCTCCTTCGGCGATCTTGCCAAGTGCGCTAAGCGAGCTGATCGGCCTGTAGCTACTTGGCTCCTGTAGGCTTTTTCCTTTTTTAAAGATTACGATGATTTGGGCATGTTTCCATAGAGATGAAAAGTGCTGGAGTCTGAAAATTGCGTTGACTATGTTAGTCAACTGCGCAATTTGCTCGTTGGGTAGTCGTTTCAGCTGCATTGGAGAGATGCGGTCGCGACCAGGAACTTTTCTGACTTTCAAACCTCGGATAATATCATGTATTATCTTCGGCGAGACAATTTGGCTGATCAATTAGCCGGGGTTAGGAATTCCTTGGTAAGAAAGGACTTCCTGCTTGAACTTGTCAACTTTATTCCTCTTTTCAACTGAGGGTCGAGGAAAGGTCATCTGTTTTTGGTAGGTTACGGCAAAGAGCTTTTTGCAGTCCCTTGAAGCGTGGTTGGCCACACACTTCATGCACTTGGGTGGCACGTGGCATTTCTTTGCCGTGTGCCCGAAGACCTGGCAGTTGTAACACTGCGAGGTCTCCCCATCGAATTTCTTGTTCCGAAACCGTTTCCACGATGTTCCGGATTAATATGTGTAATTGCTTCTCACTCTTCGTACAGAAGGTGTGATAAGCAATTGTTTCCTTTTCTAGGAACGCCGTCAGCTTGCGGCAGTGGCCAGCTGTATTTGGCTGAATCTTCACCCCTTCTGGGCGATTCAGTGCCTTATCCGTGCCTATTTTCTTATTGGCTATGACGGTCATTACTTTCATATAATGGTTTTTAGACCGAAGTACCACCGGAGGTACTTTTCCGTCTTTGCGACCGTCTCTTTTGGTTCCGTAGCCAACTTGGCCGCAGGCACCGCTGTTGGGGTACCGCTAGGACCTGCCTCTCCGGCAGTCTTTTTCCTTGGCGTCTGCTCTGGGTTCTTTTTCTCTTCGGAGGGGCGTCGGGATCGTTTTGTGCGACGCCTTTTCTTGGCCACGCAATTCTCGAAGTCTGAATCGGACGATTCTCTACCGATGGGGAGAATTTCGCCTTCGCTGACATCGTGATTCAGTTTGGGGGTAACGGTATCCGTTTTAACCGGGGAAAGAGTTCCTTTTGGGGATTTGAGAGGCGGGAAGTCGCTGTCGATCAACATACCCGTGTGTAAATCGATATTTATTTCGGCCGGCGCGTTGGTGTGGGCTGTATCCTGTTCGTTCCTGTCGATTTTAGTCGCTAAATCGGCGATTTGCCTTTTCAGGTTTTTGATTAGCTCCTTGAGCTCAAAAATCGTCTCATTGAGACCGTGATTGTCGCGGCGCGACTGTTCGAGCTCCTCCTGGAGCCTTGCAATTATCTCGTCGGACCCGGAGTCCGAAGCCGATAACCGTGAAACCACGATGGTGTGCCAATATTGCACTCTTCCGAACACGTTGAATTTCTAAATAGACATCCGGAAGTGCCTAAATAGCGACCCAAAGGTCCGAAAAGTATGCCTTGTTGTGCCCCGAGACTATTCCTGCTGTAGGATTGCCGCGAAATCTTCAAAAATAGTTCGCGAAATGCAAAAAAAATATTAAAAACCTTGTAATATTAATTCTTTTAATAAAAACAATCAATATCACTATGAAAAACGTCACAATCACGCCACCAAGCAGCCTGGTGTAGTTTGGTGTAGATAACCAATAGGAGCTCTTGAAAACACGTCTGTACTGTACGAGTGCTCTGATTGAGAATGCCAACGACCAACACGTGATCAGCACGTCATATTTTAGCCATAAATGCTGAGCGCCCTTGCTATTGGCGGGAATCACTAATGAAAACCCAGATGATCGGCAGGTTGCCGTTCGATAGAAACACAGGGTTAGAGGCAGTAACTCATACACTGCCGTGAGTTTTTTTCAATTGCATTCAATTTATTAATACATGTATTCTGTGTCCATAAAATGTCTAATACGGACACAGCTGATGAAGTTGTCGATATTAGCTATACCCCGCCCAAAAAGAGGACAGTTCTTAGTGCGGTCCTGTAACGATTACGTGCAATATGCGTGAATATGTTTGGGTTTAGTTTCTTTCTTCAATAAATAGGCTATAGGAAAGGGTTGCAGTGTGTTTAATGAAACTTTGAGTGCGAAATCTACTTTGAGCTGGTTTCAATTGTGGTACTTAGTTTGTAATAAGTGGCACGTATTTTGAAAATTAAGCATTCTTAATTTCTACGTTATTTTCGTAAGGTTCACAAAAAAAACGAATTAATTTTTTGAAAGTTCGGAAATTATATGGAACACAGAAAGAAATATTTATAAAAACTAGAACAAATGTTTTAGCTTTAATTTGATTCAGCTACATTCTCAGGGGGCTTAGATATTCCAAGCTACGGGCTTGACATCCCCTAGATATCCTAGTTTTCGTAAAGAGAAAATATTTTCGGAAATCGAAAATCTAAGGTGCAAACAATCGTGTGGCTGTGTAAATAACTATGCCTTATTTAGTCACGACCTGGTGTCCAATGGAATACCTAGACTTATTACGGTAATTATATCCCCCTCCCCTTTCTCCAGGGCCAAAACAACCCCAAATTGCGCCTCTAGACACTCAAAACAACTGAAAATTTGACGAATGTTTTATCAAGGAAGAAGTCTCCTTTTGATGTGTGCCATCATACATAAACCTTTATCTGGACAATTTAGTGAATTATAAATTGTAACGAAATCAAAAGTAGTTATCTTCTTTTCAGTGTTAAAAATAAAAGCATTCGAGTAAAATACTTAATGGTCAAACGCTTGGTGTTATTCGTATTACAGATGAAATTCACTGTACACTAAGCTAATGTCGCGGAGTAATTTTAATCTCCCCATTCCAAGATTCATACTTACTTTTAAACTTCATTATCTCCCACGAAGTTATCTCCCACGAGTGAAAATTAAGGTCCTCGAACTGCTAGTCAGTTTCTATATTCTGATCCCTCTTCGATGATTCAGATGTTGAAATTTGGTCGTGTCTTAATAAACTCTTAATACCCTCCTACATACCCTTCATGTGAAAAATGGAAGCATCAGAATTAGAGTAGTCTAATCTTAGCTATTCCAACTATGGCGTTGGGCATTTTCCTTCATATGGGGATAATATGTCTTAGATTCTGAAAGAAATTTATCATTCAAATGTTTGAGACCAATAGGGAGTTTACTGCATTATGAAGCACGAGAAAGACTCAAATTAGAAACTTCTGGACTACCAACATCATTCACAATGCCATATCCACCTCAAAGCAAATCATATACATGAACAGTATGCACGCTACACGAATTGAAGCTCACACTTATAGAAGACAATATTTAATAATTCAAATAGAGCCCCCCAAATGGTAGATGGCCAGTCAACTTTTAATTCAACTAACATTAAAATTCTAGATATCATTGAATACCTCACTAAACAAGATTATTCCCTGAGATTTGTCTGATATCCCGGACGCAACTGTATAATAGGTAACAACATGTCGTCTACCTGGTAAGCAATAGGTAACCAATGGATCTTTCTTATAATTCATTTTGAACTTCAATGATATAATCTTTTTAAGAAACAACTATCTGAGAAGTCTTACATAGGGTTATTAAAATAACTTCAGAAGACAAGCTTTGAGCTGAGGATCATAATATAAACGCTTTATCGTTTATATTATGATCCTCCATTAGAAACTTTCCTAAACAGAGGATCCCTCGTAAAATGACATACTTACTACCTACCTAAAAGAAGAATACTTACCTAAAAGAGTAGATACCATCAAATGTAATTTCTGTAATAACCAATTAACATTACTCTACCCCTCATTACTCTTATAACCTTCTCATCGTTTTGGACGAGGTTTTTACAAAATTCTCTCTGACAACTGAGAAAATACTCTATAAATCCCCTTATTATTTTTATGGTGAAGCTAGTTCACTGTGATAATTACACAAATATGCATTATTTTAATTTATGTTTCTATTGATTGTATATGTCCTATTCTGTACTTTGTACAGACTTTGTATGTACTTTGTAATTTGCACTGCCTATATGACACTTCACATTGATTTATCCTTTTAATTGTGGCCAACTCAATGATCGTTAATGTCAATGTAATCTTAATTAACATTTCATATCTCTTTATCTCTTTAACTATATATGTCTACTAAAAGTTTTACAATCTAAAACACAAATCTTCGCAAACACAACTTTATTTTAATACTTTATTGTATTATTTTTTGTTTATTGCTAAAAAATATTCTTACAATACATATAAGAAAATGAACAATCAACTACGGATACATCCCGATCAGCATTCCCGTCGCGATATCAACTCTTGGCTTGTTGTTAGTCCTTAATTGTCCGGTCAGCCTATATATTAACTGACGGTCAAAATCTATGTAAAGCATAGTGATCAAGCCATATGATCAGAGATCAGCAAAACCTCCTTAACTAAATTACACATTTCTGTGAGTGTTAGTTTCTGTGAGTAAATTACACATTTCGTTATTATTGAGAATATCACATTTCTGTGATATTCTCAATAATAACGAATATGTTACCGGAAGTTATCGAATGGGGGTTGTAATCCTTTATTCCGGAAAAGAATATATTATTGCTTTTTTTGAAATGTGATTAAAACTAAAACAATTGTATGAATTGAATTTGATATATATCTACCAAATTTTCCATTTAAATTTAAATATCTTGTTTCTGGTTAAATATGTTTTGAAAATTGAGAGGAATTCACTTAAGCTACGATTTTCTAAGAACAGGGTGCCGTTATTGAGCGTCCGTGATAAGTAATAATGCGGTGAATGTAAGGAAATGGCCGTAAGAACGGTGACATGAGATGTCAACTTAAAAAAAGACAGTCAACGGACAGTGTGCGTATTACGTTGGAGAATGGCCGATCTAGACATAACATTATCATTATATTTGTAAGATATTTAATAATCGGCACACGGAAAATATCGTTTGGAGGAGACTGAGTTATTTAGAAATGGTATTAAAGAGAGTTCATATAATTTTTTTTTTTTTGGTTTAAGTAGGCTTTTCTAGAGTCTTTGTTCTTCACATTATATAAAGCTCCATTATTTCTTACAAAATCAATCAATATTTCGACATCTTCGCTAGTACAATTCAATTTTTGTCCTGTGTGCGCTCATTTTTTATGTTAAAACGGTCACCGCTACACTGGAAAAAACGTTCCACGGCTGTTTGTCACCACTATGACGGCCGTCATCCTAATGGTGCAACCGCTATTTGACGTAACGGTCACAACCAACTCTCTATCTAGGAAACTAACGCCATCTGATTTGAATAGACAACGTTTAAGTTGCGTCATCCACCGTTACATTATGGCCACTAGATAACGGCACCGCTCTCATAGGAAACTATAGCTTTACCGAATGAACAAAAATTGTAACAATTTAGTTTGAAAAGAATCATTATTTAAAATCAGGGACTATTGACTATCTACAAATTTTTAACGTTAGAAATATTTCTTCCAAGTGCACAATATGCAAATTGGTTCCCAAATTTGTGGGTAATGAGTGTGTGATTGACGCTAGAAGACAATGCAGTCCCTGAACAGAAAAATCCAATGTTCGAGAACTAGGAACATGAATTCGGTAACACACTCTACTCGACTAGGAATAAAACGACGGTACCGTATTTTAAAACTAGATATCCATATACATCCATACAAAATCTAGCTAGTCCGAGTGTTTATGTCTTATGATTTGCAATTACGATTTGAATTCAGTCGTACTTACTTAAATCTTGTAGACTCACATAAATTATTGTTAATAAATTGTGTGTCTGACGAGGCCCATTTTTACCCAAATGTTTTACAAATAAATAAATATGTGGTTGTGTGTAGGTGGAAATATAAGCGCGATGTCCTTGCAATATCGAACATGCATTAGGTTGAAAATGCACGAAATTAGAAACATGAACGAAAAAGTTACCCAAAAGCCAAATAAAATCAAGAATTACAATGCCTGTCGGATTAGTTAGATCAGATGCTACGCTACTACAGCGCTTTGAGAAAAACAATTAGGTGGCCGAAAATACATTATTGAAATATACGTACACAATGCTCATTTACTTTTTCGTAAAGCTAGAAAAAAGTAGCATTAAGTTTGAAATTTAGATAACTATTGATCACACATTTATTTGGAAACAAAATGCCAAAAAGCTATAGAGAATCGAAACAAACTGAATTTCATTTCTTGGAGAAAATATCTCGCACGGAAAAAGAATGCATACAACAAGGACCTGCCGTGTTTGGACCACCCAAAACAAATCTGAAAAGACTTAATATTTTTACCCAGTATATGATGGATGATTCCATTCTGTATAGAACAGTATTTTAAAGCATATCATAATTCAAATTTGCATTTATTTTCATGTTTAATTTATTTCTTTCTATTTTAATAATCTTGTAATAAATAATAAATAAATTATTTTTATAAAGCGTTTTTGTTAGTAATGAACCTTTAGCAGATGCCCATTTCACATGTTTCCTATGCGTTTACAACGTTTTAACTAGTAGTTGGCAATTAAAAGTTATACTGTAAAAACGAGATAACTCATGGTGGGTATCTCTCAGCAACCGAGTTATCTCGTTCAAAGAAAAATGCCAGAGAAGGTGAGATACGGACGTCTTGGGTGACATCTAAGATCTTCATCTCAAAGGATTAATCGATTATGGAAATGTTTGTTCAAAAGTGATATTATAATATGGGCTATAGCACCATCCTGTTGAAATCAATAGACCTCATCGTCTCAGGAGAGCAGGTTCACATAGGCTCTGTCTATCCCCTGGTTAAGCAATGCATCAATTATGGCTTGCTTTAATATTAAGTCAAATACCTTTTCATAGCCAATAAAAACCAAGTACAGCATGGTGTATTCATTGTGCCTTTCTATGGCCAGTTGAACAACATAGATATAATCAATTGTACCGAATCCACTTCTGAATCCAGCCTACTCTCTTGGTTATACGTCATTCAATGCTCTTAATATTCTTTTAGATATTATCTTGGTGAAAACTGTGTACATTACTGATAGGAGGCTTATTGGGAGGTAGTTTTTTAAATCTTCTTGTGCTCCTTTCTTAAAGAAGAATCACTTCAGCATTTTTCCATAGGCTGAGTATTTTTTTGTTTTTTAATGCATTTTGAGTATAATTTTGTTAGTATAAAATAAAACATATATGTTAACAAAAAAAGATGACAAGAAAGTCAATATAACCAGCATTTAACAGATATAATTTTCTGAAAGGAATTGATTAAAAACTCCAGAAACTGTACTTTAATCTACAAGTTTGTTAATAAATTTTTACTTTATCCAGTTCTTACATTTTGTTCACTTACTTTTACACTACCCTACAGTTTCTAATTGCAATGAAAATTATTTTAATTCAAATTATAAACGCCATACTATCATTACTAAGATAATCAATGCCTAAGAATTATATTAATTCATTTACTCTTTTTAATATTTGAAGACTAACAGTTTTTGTTGTTGTCTGATATAAATATAACCAAATAACATTTACTTGATATTAAATACTTTTCAATTTAGCATTAACATTAAGACAGTTGTATCAACCTCATATATTTATGATCGGGGAAATCACAAACATATTCCATATGAACTTTAATACCATTCGACATGTATTGCATTCTAAATATTACATGTATGTAAGACGTTTACGTGTCTTTGAGTAATAACCATATCGTTTAAACTTGCTAACGCAAATACTAATGTCAAAAAACTGGTACGGCCATTCTGAATTATTAATAGGTAATTTATGCTACATATAAAACCAAATCGATTAATGCTACAATCGGCATTAATTTAATTAATTATGACGTTTAAAATTCTTATTACTGCATCACCGACAAGATTAATAATAATCTAATGTTGTAATAAATAAATGTCTATAAAAACTTAATTTATGTTAGGGAATTATTACTTAAGTACTTTAAAACAATATTAACATAACTAATATCAATCGAAGATTGTGATAATTTCAAACCTACAAAATTTATATAATTTGTATTGAAGAGCAATTATTTTAGCCTTTAGAAAAATTAATTTATTTTAACATTTACACATTACTATACCAGAATAATAATTATAATAGAAAACATTGT
The DNA here is from genome assembly GCA_031761425.1 of Cosmopolites sordidus. Taxonomy (NCBI): domain Eukaryota; kingdom Metazoa; phylum Arthropoda; class Insecta; order Coleoptera; family Curculionidae; genus Cosmopolites; species Cosmopolites sordidus. The sequence goes on from JARFXV010002904.1 coordinate 12,765, forward strand.
TGACGAAATCTTCGACTTTTCACCACACAACAATAATAAAGTAATGGTAATGCCGTTTAATCCCCAATTAATACCAGAACATGACAATTTTTAAAAATTTTGAAAAAAGTAGTGGACATTTAGGTAGTCCACAATATATTAAATTAAGAGAAGTCCTGGGAAATCCACATAAAAAATGAGGGATTTATGAAATTTATGAAGGTATATTGAGCAAAACAAAAGATCCAATATTAACTAGACATAAATAATATATTGCCTGTATTAAATATGGGAAAATAAGAAATGTGTTGCAAATGTGAGTAACTTAAGACTTGTTAAAAGTGTAAGTAATAATAGGGATTTGGATGGATATGAAAACATTCAAATAGTAAAATGAGAGGAAACCATGGATAAATCACAGTTCATAATTTTAATACACTTTTTTAGGTACAGTTGTCATATAAATTCAACATTCTAGGGTGCACATTTTTTTATTGGAACCTTCGCTGTGAGGTACTAAACTCGAAAGGATTTACCACTAAATCACTTTCTTAAATTTCTTAGCGCGCGTTTGCTAACAATGTTAGCATCAACAGGATATGATTAAATCTAATTCAAAACTAAACTGTGTTTTATTTATATAACAATCTTACTTGAAAGAAGCATGTAAAAATCATGAACCGTGATATTAACCAAGCGTTATTTTAATAATTTTTAAAGTCGACTGAATGAGTGGGTAAATGATAAATTTACTCCCTCGTAATTTTGTCTTGAAAATTGTCTTGAATAAAAATTGCAGAAATACATTGTCAAATAGCAGGTAAAAACTATGGCATCCTAAAAGAAATTTTAATCATAAAAAATCAAGTATTACTGAAGTTTTATTTACACCCAGCGAAGCGGGCGGAAAAAAGCTAGTAAATATATCACAGAGTTGTATTAAGAAAACAGAGGAGTATCTAATGATAATAATTATAAATTCTAGCAGTACTAGTAATGATAGTCTTCATAAAAAAACTATGAACAACTAGAATTATATGAACGAATGAATTATAACAACGAAACATCTTTTCTTCTCTGATTTCTACATCTACTTTTCTTGAAAATCCTTAATTTTAACTTAACTTAATCTAAATTTTAACTTTCCTCATTAATTTTAACTTGTCACTTATAAAAACCTGGCAATATACGAAACATATATTGGCAGGTTCTTTAGGCATTAGGGTGCGATATTAACAAATATACGATAAAACAATAATTCTTTTAATTGTTTATTTTGATACAACGCTTACGATTTTCTTTTTCAGATTTTCTTTATATTTTTCCCTATTTGTTTCCTTATTTGTTAAAATACCAAGTCAAATTATATGTTGATGGTTAGCAAATATTAACAAATAGAATCATGACTTTATTACTACTCTTTTAAACACTGATGATTTTTATACCATTTTGACTCTAATTGCAAATGTTATTCCACTATTAATGTTTCTATCACATATAGAATATATTGAATTGATACATAATTAGCCACGGTTTATTTTTGCGTATTTGAAGAGACTGAATCATCTCCTGATGGTGCTAACATGGTGAGCGAAACGCCCGTCGATAAGTTTAAAAAAATGATTTGTGATAAATTGTTTATCACTAAATGTGTTTAGTGATAAATCTCTTCGAATTTAATATTCTAAGGTGTTACAAAAGTATCTGAGTTTTTGAGATACTTAGTTATTCACTGTGTATTAAATGCATACTTGGGATATTCCTAATTTCCTTGAAGTGATCGTAAACGTCCTGATCTTCCTCTTTCGTCAAGACTCATGTCCCCCACTCGGAACTTTCCAAACACATCTGAGTTGTACGGATTATTTCGTCGGCACCTTCATACCCTATACTTGCAGATAGCAACTTTAATTGTTTCACCTTGCACAATACTGGGCTAAATAATCTGATATCTGTCTTGTAGAAATAACGATTTTTGGTGATAGGACTCTCTCTCTTAAGTCACGATGATTGATATCAATAGGTTTGCTTCGTATTGAAGTAGATAATTTAATTTCCATTACAAGAAAGCCAATGAATGATAACTGTCAAAGAAAGCTAAATTTTGAAACATTTTTATTCGTAAATATATAAAATATTATATATAATCTTTCTCGATAACGTTTGGTTTTTCTACTTTTTAATAATTGAGGGTATAATAACATAATATAACCATCAACATATTCACACACATACATACATAGCCGAATACTCGAATCAGATTTTTTCTTTTAACAGATACTATTTAAGGGCATGTGTTTTTCTGTAGATGAAGAGACCTATTGTAAATGAGATGACGCGTCCATACCCAGGGCATTCGAATTGGCCAGAAGGGGGGATATATCTATTTTTAAGCCTCAGACTTCAGACTTTGAAACTGATGAACTGGTTGTCTCCATTTGGTTCTATTGGAGGCCTTCCGCTAATAAATGGCATTAACGTTCTTTAATTTTGTATGGAGAGTATCATGGTAAAGAAGTTTCTAACCTCTTTGCCTAGGTTCACCTGAGGTGAGTTCACTATATAACATACACTTTTCTAGACAACGGTCTTCCAGCTTGGCCAAATGGGCCGCCCTTTCCCCACGAGAACCTCTATCGACAAACACTGAGAACATCCTTATTTTTTATAATATCATCTGATCAACATTATCTGTCTCAAATGACATTGCTGTGCTCTCGGGAACCTTCTGAAATTTCCTATAGTATACCCACGTTACACAACCATAAGTAAGCAAATGCACGAGCATGGCTCAGGTACAGCTACCTTTACCCTCAAGAACAGGTAATGATTTCTGAAAAGTCCATGACGAAGTTTCCAAAAAGCTCTAATAACACAGCTAATTCAGTTCTTTGTAAATTCGGGATTTCTTAGTCCCGATCTCCACTAAAATTAACGAGATTACTCAGGTAGCAAAAATATTCCACAGACTCAAGTCGATATTAGTGCGAAGAACCATTATTTTAGTTTTATTTATGATAATTTTAAGGCCTAATGCTTCATATACCCAGATATATGTATTAAGAATTTATTGAAGTGTAACAGCATCCTGTGCTTTTAAGTTGCAGTCATCCGCGACTTAAATGTGAAGACCTGCAATTTTTCTTTTTAAAACTTAATTTTACAAAAAGGGCGCTTAAAGTAATGCAACAATACTATGAGCAGTAATGAATTTATAAGCAATAAAGTCGTAAGGAACTATATTATATTAAAGCTCATATCGGGCGAATAAGTGTTATTAAATGTGTCAGGATGTTATAATATAAGCATAGTTTTTAAGGTTTGTGGTAAATTTGGAGTTAAAACAGCGTTTTTTTTTGTATTTAACTAAATAAAATTAATTTCGAATTTTGATCTTGAACTTCGCATTGGATTTTTGAGAATATTTTTTGGAAAAACACTTTAAGTTGGTTTACAAAATTAAGGATGTTTTCGTTCCTATTAATTTTAATCTATTGTAATTATTGCAAAAAAAATTGGTAATTCGATCACCAAATTTTTCTCTTAAAACCATTTATATTGCAGACCAGGAGAAATTCTCAGCGTTATCTACTAAGTTTAAAGAGCCACGTTAGCCGTGATGTCTAAGGTAACGATACGGCAGTTAGCGTGGAGCGGGTTCGATTCCCGTAATAGGCAAGGACTTTTTCTAAAATTCTTGTAAATGTTTCTAGGTAAGAGTGTAAAATCTGAGAAGCAATCACCCCTCAGTCACGCCAGTTCGAGGCTAGGTAAGGCCGGATGCCTTCTGAGAGTTTTATTTACGTTGGTCACTCGTCACTCGGTAGATACTTATGGTTAAGCACAAAACCAAGGGTTGTTAGCCCGAGGAGGGTGCTGACCGGGGTTTTCGGTAGTCGATAATCGTTGTTCTGGAACCCACATTAAGCAGTAGGTCTAGTCGCTAAATAACCTTCTCAGTTGCTGATGCGCCTTTAACCGTAAAACTTTACTAATTTTAATTTTATCGCGTCCAGAACCACTTTATTTTGATTTTCAATATCGTTCATTCATATCGTACTAGAATAAATATAATATAATTCGTCTATTGAGATTAAAAACTCCCTAAATGATTCTGAGCACCGGAAAAAGTTGGTAAAAGCGACATGTGGAATCTGATATTTTCCATGTTTGTATCATTGTTTGGTTGACTAGTATAATTAATATCCTGAAGTGAGGTATCCTGTTCGCAGCGCCAGTTAAATGTGAAGACCGATAACTTTTTAAAACTTTATTTCACAATAAGGGCACTTAATCTAATAAAACAATACTATGAGCAGCAATGAATGAATAGTGGACACCATAATATTGATCACTTTAACATTATAAATTGTTTACTAATATACTATAATGTCGTTTGAGTTAGCACTAAGCAAGCGATAATAGTCGGTTTGGGGTTATTACTTACGTACATGAGTTCAGTGATTAGCGTATTTGAGTTTTGATTTTGACAGATTGAAGAGAGCTCCGTTATTCCTATGGCGTACCGCAACGCCTCTATCCTCCAGCTTCTTGTCAATGATAATTATTAATTCCGTCATAAAAACATAACGTAACCTTGCCTGACACTGGAAAGGGTTTCAGAAGGATATGTCATTTTGCCATTATGCGACTCTGCAGCTCTGTTTTTATCATGAAAGCTTTTACAGATGTTGATGAGCTTCTGAGGAATGCCGAACTTTGCCACGATAAGCCCCAGGGCATCTATGTTCATTTTGTTAAGTGTATTTGTAATATCAACGAAGTCAATGTGCATATTTTGCTGTTCAATATTTTTTTAGAGTTCATGGAGACAGAACACTATATTTAAGGTTGATCACTTGGTCTGAAGCCACTCTCTGTATCCAGAATAAATTGATCTATATAGGAGAGTAATCTGGTGCTCACGATTAGCAAATATTTTTCCAGCTAATGCTAGCAAATGATGATTATCTCTGTTATCTCCTAATGTCATCACCGAGAGCTTTAAACACTTCTGCGGAATTCCTTCTATATCTGCTGCCTTATTGTATTTTAGGGCTCAGTGGCTGCTGCTATTCATTGCTATTACCCATGAGATTCCCAAATTCGAGCAGTAATAAAAACAGCTGATGTTTTCACTGTAGTTCAATAAGATTATAAGATCAATTGATTAATAAAGGCATTTAATATATAGTTTAATATATCGAATTTACAGGTTAATGGCACTTTTATTTAAAACAGCTTTGCTCTGTTTTTTATTAATGTCTAAAATAATATTTTTCTCTATCAAACTAGTAAAATTGTAATGCATTTTGATTTTTTTGTAGACTTTGAACAAATAGCATGCAAACCAAATAATTCGTGTCTCTCAACTTTCGTCTATCTCCGGACTTTCAAATTGAATCAACAAGTAATAAAAGTAAAACCTACACTGAGCTAATTAACTTAATTTCTTGGTAGACTGAAAAAAAATGTCAACTAACCGTTAACAATTTGATTCAGTTCTTCAGAAATATCGATTGCGAGCCCATACACAATGGGGTAGTTGACCAACTGAAACAACCTGGAAAATCGATGCGGATCTGTCGGAAAACACTCTGGGAAGCAGTAGTCCGGGGCGTGTCGTAGAGACTGTCACGCCGACACGAATTTTCTCTTAAATACGCTTCAAAACATATCTGGACACGTTTTCAACAACGGTTTACTATGAACGAAGTGACCGCTACATATATAGTGAATGATACAATTTGTGAAATTTAGCAAAATATGTTTATAGTAAGTATATTTTAAAATTGTTTATTAATGATGTATTTAAACGTTTCACTCAATATATTATATTTTAGTTAAGCCTTCATTTAAAAAACATTCCATTAATATGAACTAATCTAATCATTTAAATATAGGAATTTTCTGTTGTTTTTTAATAAATAATTCAACGTTTCAGTAAAGTAAAAGATCAATTTTTGCTAATTTCTGATTTAGTTAGAATCTTTTTTTACCTTACTTTCATATAAACAAACTTCTACGAAATTTACAAGATAAGTTGCTTTGTGAGTGATGGATTTTTTTTATAACTGGTATGTAGAATTAAATATGAATTACTAATTCGGTCCAGTTATATTTGTTTCTTTGTGGATTTTAATTGTTTATAATTAAATTTTTAAAACAGTATATGGTTTCGCGAGGTATATATACGAGATTATTTCCGAAAACAGTGGGGTACACTACTAGTTGCTGTTAATACGGGAGAATCCTGTTGCTAATTGCAACATGATTTTCCTTTCCGATTATATTTAATTAAAGAACAATACTACCAAAACTACAAAAGAAAAGGGCTATGTCCGAGTGTCATCTATTACCTCCTCTTCAACATTACCAGGCTTCTTCTGCTGGCAGACTATAAGATGTCCATAGCACTATTATAAACTTTCATTCAGTACGAAGAATACGTTATGTTTTTGTTGATTTTGATTAAATTTCATTAAATTAAAAAAAAACATAAAAACAATGACTAAGTCAATCATAAGTTTTGAATATATGTCACCTATATACACATATGTATAAAAGTTTGGAATATTAACAAATAGGATATATACGCCTATGATACGCGGAAATTATATGTTTTCCAAAGTGCTCTATCGAAAATTCATAAAAATTCTAAGAGACAAATGACGTAACGGATCGCTCTGGAAGTGGTAGAAAACAATGTCCAACAGCTACACAAGACCGGAAGATATTAATGATAGCTCGAAGAAATCATCATCTACAAGTGGTATATCACGGGAGCTTGTTAGGCTTGAAGGGGTAAATGTTTCACGACAAACGATAACATGCAGATTAAAAGCAGTAAATTTGCAGCGCAAAAGATCTTTACGTTGTCCCATACTCACGCTTTAACAAAAATAATGATTGCAATGGGCTCGAGAAATGGTGGATCATAGTCCTAACTGGAATAACGTGATGTTCTCCGAAGAGACGAGAATTGGCTTGGTTTCACGAAGAACATTAGTTTGGAGAGCTCCAGGTCGAAGCCAGACTAGAAACAGCTCAACCACGTATCCCATTTGAAGGTGGGAGCGTGATGTTTTGGGGGATATTATGTGGAGTACAAGGACACCTCTACTGATACCGGAGAGTAGAATCACTGATGCTGTATACATCGAGCAAGTTTTAAATACTGTTAAGCGTCTGTTCCGAGACGCAATAAGCAACGGATTTGTTTTCATGGATGACAACGCACATCCTCATCGAACAGCA
>JARFXV010002905.1:0-20148 GCA_031761425.1 Cosmopolites sordidus
ATATATTATATATATATTATATATATATATATATATATATATATCTATATATATATATCTATATATATATATATATATATATATATATATATATATAAATATATATATATATATATATATATATATATATATATATATATATATATATATATATATATATATATATATATATATATATATATATATATATATATATATATATATATATATATATATATATATAAATATATATATATATATATATATATATATATATATATATATATATATATATATATATATAAATATATATATATATATATATATATATATATATATATATATATATATATATATATATATATATATATATATATATATATATATATATATATAAATATATATATATATATATATATATATATATATATATATATATATATATATATATATATATAAATATATATATATATATATATATATATATATATATATATATATATATATATATATATATATATATATATATAAATATATATATCTATATATATATTTATCCAATATTGCTTATTGAGCTGTCAATTAATGTGAATACAATCATTTACACGTCATATTTATATTGTGCCTATTGGGGCGTATTTGTTCGGTTCTTGAGATCCAGATAAATAATTTCAAATTCTTAAAGCTTTTCTTAGAATTATATTAATCAGAGTGTGTATCTACCCCAAGGCATTATTAAACACTTCAAAAAATTCTACGCTCAATATATTCCGATGTTGATACATTATATGTTACAGAGGAAGTCAAGTTTATTGAGAAATATATATGGATTTGAATCATAATGAGAGGAAGGATGGGCACAGATTGAAACTGTTATGAAGGAGGTAGCAGAAAAAAATACTGAGAGAACTGAAAATAAATCAAACGAATAGGTATACCAATCTTATAGACTCCATGCCTAGACGATGATGCCGCAGTTTTAGAAAATAAAGGCTATCCAACAAAAGTCGTTGTTACTACTTACTAAATACTACTTTTTTCTTTTATTTTTTGTTGCGGGCTATTTCTAAACACTCTTATTTTTGTGAACAAGCTCTTATTTATAGTAAGTTATGTATTTTTTGAAATTTAGTTTACATTGTTTTGTTTATATTTATTTATGTGAGTCGATTACTTCATTTGATGTATATATAAACTGTTCTGTTCTAGTTTATTCGTTGATACAAAATAAACTTATAATTTCTAAATAGTACTCTTATTTTTTTGCTATAACTGTACATCTTAATTAAGCAATGTGTTTAAGTTACCTATAAATGTCGAGGACATCTTCAAGCCCACTGGTGGAATGTCGCAAACGGCAGTTTTCACATTATTAGGTATCCATTCGACGAAATAACTGCTATTTTTATTTTGGACAGCCAGCATCTGTTCATCAACTTCCTTCATAGACATCCTACCTCTAAATACTGCAGCTACAGTTAGATAACGACCATGTCTAGGATCGCAAGCAGCCATCATATTCTTCGCGTCAAACATTTGTTGAGTGAGTTCTGGTACAGTCAAAGCTCGGTACTGTTGACTACCTCTTGAGGTGAGCGGTGCAAATCCGGGCATGAAGAAGTGAAGACGAGGGAATGGAACCATGTTTACTGCGAGTTTTCGGAGATCAGCGTTTAGTTGTCCCGGGAATCTAAGGCAAGTAGTCACCCCGGACATAGTAAGAGAAACTAAATGGTTTAAGTCACTGTAACTTGGATTGGGAACTTTCAATGTTCTAAAACATATATCATAGAGAGCTTCATTGTCAATACAATATGTTTCATCAGTGTTTTCAACAAGCTGATGAACTGATAATGTAGCATTGTATGGTTCAACTACAGTGTCAGATACTTTGGGACTAGGCATCACAGAATAAGTGTTCATTATTCTATCGGGATATTCCTCTCTTATTTTGGAAATTAATAGGGTACCCATGCCGGAACCAGTCCCACCTCCAAGAGAATGTGTCAACTGGAATCCTTGCAAACAATCGCAATTCTCAGCTTCTTTTCGAACCACGTCCAATACCGCATCCACTAACTCAGCCCCTTCTGTATAGTGCCCCTTGGCCCAATTGTTACCGGCTCCAGATTGACCAAATACAAAATTATCAGGTCTAAATAGTTTGCCATAAGGTCCTGACCTAACAGCATCCATTGTGCCCGGTTCCAAATCGAGAAGAATAGCTCTAGGAACGTACTTTCCTCCATTGGTGCTTGAAGCCACTATAAAAAGAGAAATCAATATTAAATTGGGTAAAAATCATTTTATAACATTCTTTAAATAAATATTATAAATATAGTCAGAATCATGCTTGTCTATATCTTAAATAACTACAAAGGACAATTTCTATTTTTCATACGATTGACGTACGCGACAAAATAAAGGTGACATGACACTGGGAAGTTCAAAATTTATAATTAATGTATATTTTGAACTTATTATTATCCGACATTACTTTTATTAATTATCCGACATTACTTTTTGACTAACACTGTAAATCAATATATTCATTTTAATATAAAGGGTTATCCAATAAAAGTGTAAGAACTTTAAAATAAGGCACAATACTAACTAAAAGTAATAATCCGCTAATTTTGTATTTTATCTTGAAGAACAAATAATGGCATATTTTGAGAATAATGTCGTTTAAAGGCCCCTCTGGGCTTCGCCTGGTTAAATGCATTCTGCAGACTCAATTTCCTATTACTCTTTCACGCATATCGCATGATATATTTTCAATTATGGTCTGAATGTTTCGTTTAAGATCAATAATTGTTCGGGGTTTATTTCTCTAAACCAAAAAATTTGACATAACCCCACTAAACAATCCAAGGTGTGAGATCGCATGGTATTGCTGGTAAAAGCAAACTTTTATCATTGCAAAATAGTTTTAATATTTTCCAAAATATTATTCGCGATGATTGACATAATTTTGCCTATGTTTGAATGAATTTTAATAACAATTTTTCCATTCCGATTAAGATATCTCCAAAACCTGCATTTAGAACGCATCAACCGTCTCTTCTGACATCGAAAATCGTTGACCAAGTAGTTTATTCTTCACGGACGAGAACAAAAAAAAATCACTGGTACCAAATCAGGGCTGTACGGTAGGTGACACCATCAATTCGATATTTTGACTGGTCAAATATTGAGTTGTTCAGTCCGATGTGTGAGGGCTCACGTTACCATGATGAAGAATAATCCTGCGTTGCTTGATGTTTTTTTTTAATCTCACGGTATATCACATGACTACCTTGCTTTATCAGTTCACGCACAGTATCGATGTTTTCTGGTATGACATTGTTCGTGAGCGAACGACGGCTACGATTGAATTCACTAAATCAGTATTATACTGTGGTTTTACAACAGAAGTAGCGTTCGTATAAGAAAACCTTCTAAGTGCGTATTCAGTCAACAATGTCAAACTTTACGCTGTATATGTCAGATGGCGTCTAACACCGTCTTGTTGAAAGAAAAAATTGTTTACATCCTCATTTGTCAGTTCAGGGCAAAGATATTTTATCAGCATATTCCTATAGCGTTTTACCGTTGACAGTTATACGACTAACATCATTGTTTTCCTTCAGCCCAAAAACCGCACTCAACAGTGACTTTCTGAGGACGAAGAGGTACCTTCTGAATCGCTTGACTACTTTAATCTTTATCCAGCAGTTATATTTGTTCAGAAACCCATTAAACCCATTAAGCTAGAAGTGCGCTTCGTCGGAAAAGATTATTTTTCCACAAAGGGGGGCTCGGCTTTCAATTGACCTAGAGCCCAATTCGTGCATCCTTCCATGATGAGTTGACTGAACACAGCAGTTTATGAATGACATCTAAATTTTAAACAATGTTACTGCTCTTATTGGAAAACTGTTTATATTATACTATGTTAAAGCTGTTGTACCCAAAAACTGTTTAAAGCTGTTGTACCCAAAAACTGTTCATTAGTATCAAAACTTATACTTTTATTAAAAACTGCATTCCCTCCAAGCTACCTACAAGTTATTTTGCTATTTCGTATAACGACGTAATAAGACGTAATAAGATCGTAAATAACTACCGTAAAGATAACTAGAATACAAAAAATTTTACTTAATCCAGAAGAAATTAAATTATATTTACTTATTGTAATAATAGTCTTATAAAAACATCTCTAATTAACAAACTACACACATTATATCTCTTGAAGATAAACATTGTTTGAACATATATAACACATGTTTTGAATGTTTAACATTTGTTTCGGTATGCGATTGCAAATAAATAAAGTGTACATACCAATGTACACTTTATTTTTTGCATACTACTAGGTTCAGCTATACTCTTGTGATTCTGCTAAAACTGCTAAAATACCACGAGTTCGTATGCAACATCCTTTTAGCCTACTTTCAGAATTTGAAAAGACAAGCTATTGGTATGAAAGAAGCAGGTTTATATTTTCGTGAAATAGCGAAGCGATTGGAAATTACTGCTACTGCCCTTTATGAGGATATTGGTAAAATGGTTTTATGCGGTGTGCACTTTTTGTTGTTTAGGCGATTTTATTTAGGTGATCATAATGGACGTAGAGAAATCATATGTTCTGTGGTTGAAGGTAGAATTTAACTTTCCCATTTGAACGGCATATAACCATCACATCAGGAATTATGCTTAGGAAAGTACGCCCTTAATAACGATCAGAGGAAGTTTAAATTCAGCCAGCAATATAACCGAAATAGTGCAGTCGCTTTTTAGGTCATGCTGGCAAGCTGGCCAAGTTTCATTTTCCAGCATGATAACTTGATAGCAGACACCTCTTAAAACTGCAGTGAAATGCTAACTAAATAGTGAGATCCGCAAATTTATTGCCGATTGAACATAGGAACCGATAGGACATCAGCGATCTAACTTTTGAGAGATTTCGCCAGTCCCCAGCAACCTCAAAGATACCTGGAATATATATATATATATATATATATATATATATATATATATATATATATATATATATATATATATATATATATACAGCTCTACAGGCCTTTGGCTTGGTTTACAATCTGTCGCCAAACTACTCTATTCTTTGCCTTTCTTTCCACTTTCTCCTCGGTCTTTCTTTCTTCATTCTTCTCTCGCCTCTCCCCCTGCTCCCAACCTCCGCTTCCATTCCATGTTTGCCTGTAATAGTTGAACCAAGGCAACAAAAATGGTCAACCGTGTCGTTCTTCTCCTACTTTAATTTTTACTCCTTCCTTGCATATTTCGTCTTTTTTAATTCTCATTTTCATGTATTTTGTTTTGATTGTATTTACTCGGAGCCGAACCTTCCTGCCTCTTTCATTAATATTCGAGTTACATTTTTCATTTCTCCCAATTCTCGTGTTATAATTGTTACATTATCGGCGAAGGCTAGACATTGGTGTTTTGTCATATATTAGTCCTGTGTGATGTATCTGACTTCTCCTCAGCACAGCTTCCAACACTTCTCCTTGTCTCAGACCCAATCTTACTTTGAATGTTGGCTATTTACTTTAACTAAGCTGACTGTATTTTCTATAGTCATTTTTACAAGAGCTATTAGTTTTGACTATTAAACCCCAGTTCTCCCATTGCTTTTAGAAGTTCCTTTTCTCTCAATGGAGTCAAAGGCCCGTTGGAAATCTATAAAAAGCATGTTCATGTTTAAGCCTTGTCGGCAGTGCCTTTCCTGCAGTTGCTTTAGTAACATTATCTGGTTTACTGTTGATTTGTAACTTCTAAAACCACATTGGTACTCTCCCACTAGATCTTCCGAGGTATCCCTTATCCTGTTCTTGATTGCTGTAGCTAATATTTTGTACACCACTTTCAGCAACACTATACCTCTGTAGTTGTCACATGATCTTCTCCTGGAATACCTTATTAAAAATAAACATAGAACATTTAGTTTAATTCATGCCTCACCGAGTATTAAAATAACTGTGGTGAACATATTCATTAATAATTTTTATACGAAAAATATATAGAATTTTTCGATATTTTATTGGGTTGTTTCACAAGCTGTCGTCGTTTTTTATTAAAAAGTTTTATTGAAAAAAATAATTTTAACAACAAATGAATCGATGATGTATCCTCCGTCATTGTTTACGAGCTGCTCCCACCTACCGGCTAATTTATTGATGGCGCTTCGCCAGAAATCATAGGGCCTGGATTCAAACAAGTTGTTAAAAGAGTTTGCGAGGTTCTCATCGTTGGCGAATGTTCCTCATTTAGTTGGACAGCGAGCGAAAGAGGTGATTACGTGGTTGACGCAATATCTGGAAAGTACGGCAGATGCGAACAGCCTCCCATTCGAAATCATTCAGGACCTCCTTGGCAATGTTTGCTGTGTGAGATCGTGCATTATCATGGAGCAAGATGACTTGGCCTAGTCGATAGGGTCAGTTACACGGTGCAGCTGGGCGAGGTATCATTCCTTCTCGATAGCCTGTATCTTCTCCAGCATTTCTCAGTACACGTGCTTCTTTCTTCCAGTCCCACCACATGCAGATGGTCTTCTTAGAATCGACTATTTGCTTAATTATCGAATTTGGCGTGTATCCTGCAGTCACCCACTTCGTTCTTTGCTTCATGTCAACGTAGAGACCCCATTTCTCATCTCCCATGACGATTCTGTGCAAGAGTTGTTGCTTTTGGCCGCATGGTGCTCGGCGTCGGGTTAGATTTTGAGCAGCTTTGTTACGGTGATTTTCCTTGTCGTCGTCGGTTAGTTTGTGTGGCACCCAAGCTCGGAGTTTTTGAGTAAATCCCATACGTTGAATATGTCGGGAGATTGTCGCAGGGCCGCAGTCCATCTTCTCAGCTAATTCTCGGCATGTTTCACGACCTTCCTGCTTCAAAGCACTTTAAGATGGCCCTCATCGAAGTCGAAAGGTCGACCAGAGCAGGACGTGCCATCATGGTCGAATTTTTCACTTTGAAACTTGCCAAACGAATCTCGAGCAGTTCGGTCGGCTACAGCTTCATTTCCATATATGGCGCAAATATTTCCAACTACTTTTGTAGCTTTTTGATCACGACGAAAGGCGAAAAATAGCAAGTGTTTAAAACGAAGTTTTTTTACCACCTGGAATGGCCATTTTAAAAACCTGAAAGTTAATTAAAATGAAGTTTTCCAGGAAAATGATTCCAATAGGTTTGTAGAGTGAGAAAAGCCAACAAAATGAAAATGGAAGAAAAGCAACGAATTATAAAAACGGTGAGAACTTATGGAACAACCCATTATCAACATAATACCGTTGTGGTATTGACAAAAAATGCAAAATTAATCCAATAAAATGAATTTTCCATAATATTGCATGTTTTGTGTTCTACAATACATTTATTCTTCGAATACAAGAGGAATTTCAATTGAAGTTGTGAAGTTGTGAAGCTACAAATTTTAAATGCTTCACAATTTTAAAGAATTCGTTACATTTAATAACTATTATTTAAAACATCTTAGTATTTTCCAGGAAGTCCAATGTTTTACTTACTTACTTACACATGAATCATTTAATCAAAGTCCATCATTACCACAGTTTACCTATCCAATAAAAAAGTCACTATTTATTACCATATATGTTTTAAATAAACTGAACTATTTAAAAATCCTAAACTATGTTTACTTTTGTGACTCATTTAACACAAAGAGAAGTAGTTTCTTTCAACGAGCGACATCTGGCACCCTTTCCCTGGCGGTGTAACATAATACGGCTACAATCTGACGATAATTTTAGAAACCATATGAACATGTTACACAAACCATAAATTTGTCACGGACTTTTAACGTTTTGAATTATCTTCTGTTCTTTGACGAAAACGACTTTGGTCGACATTGTTAGATTTGGTTATTAAATGTACAAGTATCTTTTACAGCTGTGATAATTACCGAATTTATTCTTGACGGCAGTAAAATTAAATTTATTTTAGACTTGATGTAATGGGAACTGTAGCACTAAATTAATGATAAAATCATTTAGTGCTACAGCTAAATTTACACGGGTTAAAATAACGTAAGGCTTACTTTTATTGAAACTAACTTCTTCTTAAACCATAACTGACTGATAATATATTTTGAAAACAAATGTTTCTTTTATTACATGTAACATCTTGGAAAAAATGTGCTTTTATTATAGTTTGAGGCTTACAGTTACCTTCCACAACGAGTAGTTTGTCATTGAAGATCATACTAAACTCAACGAGATTTATCACAAAACTCAAAATTATTTGTTTTTAATCATATGATGCGCGTTTCGCTAGCTATGTTAGCATTATTAGGAGATGATTCAATCTAATAGTAAAATCAAACTATATTTAAATCGAATAAAACAATTTTTTACTTTGTTATCTATCACTTTTATTTTTTTGTTTTAAAGTTTGTGTGACTATAGTTTCGTAAAACAATGTAACATTATCAAACACTACTTTAAAACTTATGATGATAATAAATCACTAATAAAATCACTAATAAACTTGTTGATTATACAAGAACAAGGAAAATCAATGCTATTATAAACAGCGCAAGCCGGGCTCTTCTCCGAGAACAAATCCGACAAAAAAGATTTGGACAGAATAGAAAAAGAATTCTATCTATTACAGTCGATGCCAAGTAACAAGATTCGTCCGATTTTGTGGAATGATCTAGATAAAGTCTCTTTTTGGCATAGTGAATCGGACAACCTGTAAACGGAAAAACAGAAAAGAAATTCGCCACACTAGAGCAAAAGGATATCGAACGCCTGAGGGTTAACCTCAGACATCAAAAAACTCGTCTTCAATGATTCTAACCACCACTTATTGGTAAACAAATAATCCATCCTAAGCTAAGGATTCAACATTGTCTCACTCCGAAGCATATTCCAATGTTCCAATTCCAAATCTAGACGACAAGCTAGATAAAGAAGCGGAAATAATCAGATAAGATATTGCGCAAAATACCAAAATCAAATGTTAATAAGGCTAACATGAGAAGCGCCTAAAAAGAAACATAGATATCACCCATATTGCCGGCAGACAACGCAACAGGAAACACAACAGTAATAATGAAGGCAAAACATATAAACTAGTAAATAGAGATCCGACAACCTATCTTGAAAAAAAGAACCAAAAGCAAAATCAAAGCTCTAAAAACTGGAACCGGACATCGAACGAAGAATAATTCCGAGGGAAAAGTTAAACGGATGTCCAAAACTTTACGGTATACCAAAGATCCATAACCCAGCAATCCTATTAAGACCCATAGTAAGTGCCTTTGGCTTTTCAACAAAAGATCTAAAAAAATATCTAACAAGAATCATGCAGCCAACCATTAAACTTGCGAAGTCCTATATCCAAAATTCAGAACACTTGACAAGGATAATTAAGGATTTCCAACTAGGGGATACACGCATACTAGCAAGCCTGGACATTCTTTCATTATATCCATGTATCCCTATCCACAGATACGATCATCACTATCACCCATTATAGCCAACCTGTTCAGGACAGATTTCGAAACAACAGCATTAGCCAACGCTCCCTTAAAACCAAAACCTTTGGAAACGCTACGTAGATTATTTTATTATAATATGGCCTCACGGCGATAAACTTCTGAATAAATTCCTAACTCAACTGAATAAAATCCACCACATAATACAGTTCATCCCGATCGAAGTTAATAGGATAGAAAACTACTGTTCCTTCCGGAACACTCGAACATACAGTGTATAAAAAGCCAACTCATACCGAGCGATATATTAACGCCAAGTCCCATCAGAACCCTTTTCAAATCCAGGCAGTAGAAAAAAACCTTAATTTCCAAATCCTTCTGACAACACTACCAGATACACTAAGTGAGGAATTACCAAAAATTTCCTCAGCCTTTAACAAAATGGATATTTAGAAAACTGCATCTGGAAGGCCATTCGACGCTAAAAAACCCAAATATAAAGAGCAGTAGAGGATTAAGAACCAAATGCACTAAAGGTCCTGCTACCATACGTACAAAGAATCACGGATAGATAGACTATTAGATAGACTAATAGGTGGACTATTAAGAAACGCAAGACAGTACAGTTTACAAGCCGCACAAAACTGACGCAAACATCATGAAAAAACCCCAAGGGCAAAATCAGACTAGAAAATCATGGGATATATAGCATATCTTGTTCCATCTGCAAAAGAACATATATAGGAGAAACAAATAGACGGATCTCGGCCAGACTTCAGAAACGTCAAAACACTTTTAAAAACAAACAAATCACTTCTGTTCTGTTCCACCATCTCTAAACAGGACATAAAATCAATTTTGAAAGAGCTAAAGAAATAGAAAATATTGAAAACTACAAGATCCATACATTCAGAGAAGGCTTTCAAATAGAAGAAAGCGGTGAGCCAAATACGAGAAATTACGAGAAGTTACGAGCCAACGCTCGTAACATTTCAAAAGTGTGAAAATCGAAGAAAAAACAAATAGTTCAAAACAAATAGTGCAAATACTACAAAAAAAGAAAAAAAAATGTATTGTGTCGATGACGACAAATCAATAAACGAAGGCACGAAAGATCCGCGAGTCGAGCGCGTCGAATGTCTCCGAATATCCCGAAGTATACGATACATACAATACTGCGTAGTCGCCGGCCTATAAGAGCGAGCGCAACAATCCGTGTACCTCAGTTTAACTCTTCAATCGTAGTAAACAACACTAAAACATTCCAAATGATATTTTGGAGTAAGGTCATTAATTTTTGGCAGAACCAACCGCCCGATACCCAGAATGATTTCTTGAAAATATTTGATATTACATACATGTAAATACTTGTAAATACATGTAAATACATGTAAATATTTGATATATATACATATATATATATATATATATATATATATATATATATATATATATATATATATATATATATATATATATATATATATATATATATATATATATATATATATATATATATGTTAAAATTTTTATTCATTGAATTTTCGCATTCTTGACGACTTTCGCCATTTTCAAGTCTTTGCTCTTTTGCTCGAAATGCTTCGACTGAGGGTTAGATCGCCGAGTGTCGCAGTTTTGTTCGCAAGGGTCCGTAGAGGTATCGTGTAGGGTTTTGATTGGTCGGTTTGTTTTGTTGGTTCCACCTATCCGTCATTTGTGTTAATATACAAGTTTTCGTGGATGGATTAAAGGTTACAATTTTTCTTCGGGGTGTTAATCCGTTCGAAACAAACCAAGGTGTGTGACATTATTGGAAGAGTGAAGCAATTGAAATGGAGATGGGCAAGCCATATAGCAAGGCGATGGTACGACAGATGGACCAGAGTAATCCTGGAGTGGATACCGCTTGATCACGAAGAAGATCGAAAGCTCGATGAACTCATGACATCGTTGTGTATATAGGACCGAAGTGGCAGAAGAAAGCCCAGGACCGTGAAAGTTGGAAGCATGCTGAAGAGAGCCTTTATCCTTCAATGATTATTGAGTGTTTATGGTTGATTGGGGTAAACTAATGATTTCACATAATCCCAGAGAAAAAAGTCCAATGAAGATATATCGCATGATTTTGGTGTCCAGGTAACATCACCATTTCGTAAGATTACACGGTCACTTTTCTCACAATAAATTGATTGTGTCACGAAATATATAGCATTTTCCACTATCTTTTTGAAAACACATGTGCAGATCAAAATCACCCAATTTATGTCAGGAAAAATCAGAAATAATTTTTCTGTAGTGGTTATCTTGACACTAACTGCATTTCCATTGTCGTTTTCAAATAAGTACGGTCTAATTATACCTCCAGACTATGAACCACAGCAAATTGTTAATTTTTGTGAATGTAAAGATCTTGATCCTCTCAAAACATACACTAGCTGGATCTGTATTTAATGATTATTTTTATAATACGCCTTAAAGTGAAACACATGGTGTGCCGTTCTACTGATTGGTTGCTATAATGCCGTAAATATAGCAAGGCTAGTCGCTTTACTCATGCATCAGCAACGCGCCGGAAATTTAATAATGAAAATCACCTATTTCTCTCACAGAGTCTGTAATTTTATTGAAATTAAAATTAAATAATTAAAGTAATATTAAATAAGAAAAAAATAAATAAATAAAATAAAATATGTTTATAATCCGAACACCGTATCTAGCTAAACAATGTGTTTTCAGACGTCATGACGGACTGGTTGATAACATATATTTATTTATAATTTCCCCAACGACACTCAAAGGACAATGTTAACGGGTGGAATATCGGACAATGTGCCGCGCTTCTAAATTAATGCCACCGGATACGAGTGACTCGAGATAGTGAATCATTTTTATTGAAATTCCACATAATTTTCTGGGCCTTTTTAGGAACAATTAACAATAATAAAGGAACGCTATTTCAAGCGGTTTCTCTTATTAAGCTAATTCGATGCCGCAATATTGAAACAGGTTTATACAGAGTTGATGGAAGATACGGGTATCTGGATAATTTTGTATTCAAATTTTGTAAATGTGGACTGATTAAAGTTAAATTATTTTGATTATACAGACGTATAAGAAAAAAAGTTTTTTTGGTGCCTAAGATTTTAGAACTAATTTTAGCTGTATTTGGGGCGCTAAATCTAAATATGAAATCAGTTTTTCTATATCAGCTCTAGATACATCCGCTTATCGATCAATGTTTTTTTTTTAAATCAATTCAAGTATGGGCAATGGGTGTTTTAAAATTATTATACAAGGATTGGTTCCTGTATATTTACCCTGTTGCCAGTCTATCGTCGAGTTAGTTCCAGGGAAATCCACTAGATGGCATAAGCATTGCCTTTCCGCTAACTGAAGTGACCTTGAACTAGACTTGAGGTCAACGCTTGAATTAGACTTGAGGTTAGTTTGTGATTTCTCGCCGTGCAAGGTAGATTGAAGTTAGCCTCGCGTAATATTTGTGTTTTGGAAAAAGTTATCCTAAAGTTAACCTAAAACGTAGATTATCGTATTTGTATTGTTGAATAAAACTAAAATGATTTCAAGTAGTTGTGTAAATGAATCTGATGTGTTTTGCTACATATGTGGAGAATACACGTAAAAAGAAAACAGAAAAACTGTAACTTTGTAAAGAGAGCTTATCTTGGATACTTAGGCTTGATCAGGATAAAATCTGGGCATCGCGTCTGGTTTGTAAAACGTCCAGAACATTTTCGTTAGTGGAGTATAGGAAGAAGAAAAAGTCTAAAATTCGGCTTCGAAAACTGTTATTTCTGCCTAGTAAATATTCCTCTATAATACAAATCCTCTATAATAAAGTAAATGCTATATTTATTTTATTTAGTAATACATAACAGGTGGTATATGGTAGTTAAAAATATACTAGAAATATCCAGTAAGAAATTGTATATTCTCTTAAAAGGTATAGAATGAAGGCCTGTGGATTGAATCGTACTTTTCCAAAAATAAGTTTGGACATGCTGATGTTACCTGGGCAGCAAAATCATGCTGTAGATCTGCGTTGGAGTTGGGGTTATATGAAATCATTGGTTTACATCTATAACTTACAACAAAACTATCCTTATTCGTGTTATATTGTTATAATATATATATATATATATATATATATATATATATATATATATATATATATATATATATATATATATATATATATATATATAGCAGGTGGTTAAGTAAAATGGAGCGCTACAATACAAAACAACAAATTCCCATTGTGAAAAATTGTTATCAAAGTGGTGAAAGTTTTCCAGCCACGGTTCTCAAAATGCATAACATTATGGGCCATAGGAATGCTCCAAATGATGGCACTGTGAGAAGATTAATGAAAAACGAGACCTTTAAAAATCGTGCCTAGGATACGATACAGTTTCTGCGAAAAGACATAGATCATCTAATCCGGTCCCTATCTAGGTGAACTGCAGAGTATTTAACAACCATGGTAGACCTACTCATTTTTTTTTGTATCAAATGTGAGTAGAATTTCTATATTTTTTTTTACCATTTACTACTTCATTCATGGCGTACATATAAATTACAAAATCAATCCAATAAAAATATACTTTGGATAGTTACAGGTGATGAAAAATGGTTGGTGATGAAAAATGGTTGGTGATGAAAAATGATAGGTAATGAATTAATTGTTTATAATAATGTTTAGCGGAAAATTTCATGGTGTAAGCGCGGAAATGCCCTTTCAAAAATTGCAAAAGCCAATTTATATTCGAGGAAAGCTTACGAAAGCTATGCTTTTGGTGACCACTAATTCGGAGACCAATAAATAATCTTTCCAACTAAGTGGATTAAAGCGAGCAGTTGGCCAGAAGTGGCTTGAGTTAGCCAACAAAAAGGGCATTGCGTTCCATTGAAACCATGTATCGTTGGCTACCAGAAATACATTTTTACAACTTGATTGAAATGTTTTGGTTCATTTGCCGCACTCTTCCGATCATGTATTTAGATTGCTTCAAAACATCTTAGATGATAAAAACTGTACTTCCTTGAAAGACTTGAAAATACCTGGATCAGTTCTCAGAGCTATGAGCGCGAGATTATGCAGCTACCGAGGAGTTGGAAAAAGGTCATCAAACAGAGCGGCAGACACAATATTGATTAAATGTAATTTTTAATAAACAAGGTTTTTATTCCATTTTTTTTCAAAAACATGGGACGCACTTTTGTATCAATCCAATAACAATTTTTGAAAAACAAAACAAAAAGTGAAAAACAATGAAGTTGTGAAATCGCCTAGAAAGCGTAGTTTTACGTTTTCATTTTCATTTTCAGGCCAGCATGTAACTTTGTATTCCTTACATCAGCAATTAAAAGAGAATCAACTGTTTGACGGATGCCGTGTGTCATTGTGAAACGTACTGAAAGAAGTGGGTTTTAAATGAAGAAAGAAATGATCCAAGAAGAGGGATTTGAAACGTCTCAATGTTGTCCTAATATATATATATATATATATATATATATATATATATATATATATATATATATATATATATATATATATATATATATCATCATCATCATCAGCCCGTATCGATCCACTGCAGGATGAAGGCCTCTTCAGCATGCTTCCAACCTTCACGGTCCTGGGCTTTCCTCTGCCACTCGGGTCCAATATACTTAACGATGTCATCAGTCCATCGTGCTTTCGGTCTTCTTCGCGGACGTTTGCGATCAAGCGGTATCCACTCCAGGATTGCCTTGGTCCATCTGTCGTCCCATCGCCTCGCTATATGGCCTGCCCATCTCCATTTCAACTGTTTTACTCTTCCAATGATGTCACAGACTTTTGTTTGTTCCCTGATCCATGCGCAGGACTTTCTGTCTCGTCTTGTAATGCCAAGCATACATCTTTCCATTCCCCTCTGTGCCACCCGAAGTTTTTGAATTGATTGCGATGTGAGTGTCCAGGTTTCACTTCCGTATGTCATAACGGGTAGAACGCACTGATCGAATACTTTTCTTTTCAGGCAAAGTGGGAGTCTGCTCTTAAACACTATGTTGAGTCTACCAAATGCCTGCCAGCCACACTTAACACGCCGTTCCACCTCCCGTATATATATATATATATATATATATATATATATATATATATATATATATATATATATATATATATATATATATATACATTTTTTTTTTGAGAGTTTATATGAAGGAAAGAACAAAAGCCTTGTACAAATTTGTCTTCTTAGATGAAACCAGGATTGTTCAAAATGGTACTGTAAGTAATTCATGGCAAGATACTAATAAGAGTGTAAAAACCATCAAAGTTTATGGTAAAACGTAAGTTACATAAATATACAAATTCAAATATATGCAATGCAAATATATAAAGATGTGGTGTGAAACACTTCACACTGTTGCTCCTTCGAATCATTTTACATGGGCTGAATCTATCTAGAGGTACTAAATCCAGTGGCGGCTCGTGAGGGAGAGCGTTGGGGTGCGGCCCCTCTAGCATTTATCACAGTAAACAAATTTTTCAGAGCAAAACAACATATTTTATTTCCGTTCAGTTTCTCTCCTTTAACTCATTTTCCTAGTTCACCTCCTGTATAGGGTTTCAATAGCATGAAAAGTAAAAAGGACGAAAGGCAAAGCAAAAAATTCTTCAGCAGCACTATTTTTTTCTACGCCCTCCCACTTAAAACCCTTAACTTAAAACCCACGAGCCGCCACTGACTAATTCGACGACATTTGCAAGACTTTCAACAGTTATAATTTTGTTAATTACTTTGTAATTTCAATTTAATTTAGAGTTGATTTTTTTAATTGGTAATTTAAGTTTAAATTGTAAAATTGATGCTCTAAAGTAAGGTTATGATGTTTAATCGCAATCTGGCAATAGGGCAGTTAAAATGTTGATCACGGGTTTAATGACGTTCAACTGTTTTAATTTTGTACGAGCTATAAGTACTTTTATGTGTATATGTACGTGTAAATTAATTTTATTTCGTTGAAAACGACGAGAGCTTATAAATATTCGAAATAATTTAAACGCAATAAATTAATGGTTATATAGAATTTTTAAAAAGCACGTATACTCTAATAATTATATTAGTGAATTATTTATTTAATGTAGGTAATGAGGAGTTAACAATTTTAATCTCAGTCTATCACACACCGTATCGAACCAGCAGGAAACTATCAGGACACCGTCAACTAATTGGCAGTAAAACTGGGATACCCATCGGACCGAGAAAATAAAAAGACAAAACTAAAACCATTTACATACCTGTGGCTTCGTTGTAGTAAACATTGATCCTTTCTAATTGCAAATCGCTGTCTCCTGTGTAGATACCGCTGGGGTCTATGCCGTGTTCTTCAGAAATTACTTCCCAGAACTGCAAAAGAATATTTGTTGTTTATTAGACCGCAACAGTTTTGGATTAATTATTTTTTAGAAAGACTACAATTCGATTTCGATTCACGGTTGGGCAGATTTCTACGACTTGACTAGTTTTCATTACATGGTGATTTCTAAAAAAATACTTTTAAAATAAAGGTAATTTCATAAATATTAAGTTGTAACATAAATCCGCTTCGTGTTTTAAGCTTTTTTTGAATAATTTAGTTATAAACTCAAAAACACATCAATTAATAGTGTCGTAATGAATCACAAGAAAGAAAGTTTACGTATTATTACCCTTAACCATGGCTTTGACTGACAAATCTTACCAGTATTATAAATGTGGAAGTATGTTTCTTTGGATGTTTGTCCATCAATCACGCTCGCATGTATGGAAGGATTGTAATGAAATTTGGCATTTATATATATATATATATATATATATATATATATATATATATATATATATATATATATATACGACTCCCCAGACCAGACTCACCAACTCGAGTTGTGGGGGCGTAAAATATAAATATACTTCCGTTTTCGAACTTTAAATCCTATACACTTGAAATTTGGTAGAAATGTTTTTCATATATCGTAGGTGTTCGCTAAGCAGGAAGGACATCAATGCGTAATAAAACTTCAAAAATTTTAAGAGACTGGGCCCGTATGTAACAAAGTGAATAGGCAGCCGAGAGTTCGTAATGAACCCACACAGATTGAAATTTTAGGCCATTTCGCAGTTGATCCAATCACTTCAATTCCAAAAGTCGCTAGGTTAACAAACATTTTTTTTTCATTGGTTCCATATCCAAAATTTTAGAATAAAACAAGTTCTTTTCTCACAAATTTAGTATTCTTCAGTAGCTAAGCGAAGATGATTATGACAGAAGGATTCAGTTTTGTGAAATAATGACTGGGATAATCCAATATGATCGAAATTTAAAGAATATTTCATTGATGAAGCAATATTTTTTCCTAATGGCTTTGTAAATAAACATAACTGTAGATACTGGGATAATAACAATCCACATCTGTTTCGAGAGGGTCATACGCAGTTTCCCCAAAAGATTTACGTTTATGCTGAAATTCTGGCAAATAAAATAATAGGCCTGATTTTTATTGAAGAACCTTTAACCGGTGAATTGTACATAAACTTACTGGAAAACGAAATCGATCCACTAATAACACAGTCCAGAAAACCTACTATTGGATGAACAAAATTATACTTTCAACATGACGGCGCACCACCACACTACACATTTCATGTTCGACAATGACTGGATCAAAGGTTTCCTGACTATTGTATAGGCAGAAAAGGCGCTGTGGAATGGCCGGCGAGATCTCCAGATTTGGCGCCACTGTATTTCTTTCTTTGGGGTTATCTAAAAACAGTTGTATACAAAACTCCACCGCAAGATATTCAAGAGCTAAAAAATAGAATTACGCATACATGCAGGTTAATTAATCTAATCATTCAAAATGTTCGAGAATAATTCGAGAACAGATTATACTTTTGTATAGCTAACAGCGGTGGACATATTGAGCACTTTAAAGTAAATTTGTAAATTGTGTTTTTAAAAGTACATTTATTTCATTAATTTATTTTTGTGCTTTAGTTAAAAAATTTTCACTCATACGTAAAATGTTATTTACAGTCATCGATAGTAATATATTATTATTTTTTCCGTTTATTACGAGAATGAATCATCACCGAGTTCAGTTTTGTAAACGCAGTTTAATTAGGATGTTCAAGACCTTTAAAATGATATGTTACAACATAGGGGTTGTTACTAAAAAAAAAGTAAGGAGGTGAAACATAAAATATAACGGACATTGGTTTGAAATTTCCCCTTCGATATCTAAATTGACGTGTTTTTTGTCTAGAGCTAATTTGTATTCCTAAAATAAATCATGTGGGTGGCTACTTTTGAAATGAAAGCATTATTATATATATATATATATATATATATATATATATATATATATATATATATATATATATATATATATATATATATATATATATATATATAGGGTGTCCGCTAATTAATTACACAGCAAAACTGCGAATTTGTTGACTAAAAATATTGTGTTTTGACCCAACTTACCTTTGTCCAAAAGTTAATAGTAGCCAAGATACAGGGTGTTAAAGTTATAATTTTATTTTCAATTTTCGCCAATAACTTTTTTAAATAGTATCTTTCTTTAACGAAATTTGGTAGTGGGGGATTTTTTAAGATAAGACATTTAAATTTCTCGAAAATTCTTATGTAAATTGTAGAGGGCGCTGTCTACGACACTTTTCTTCGTTTGAAAGGTCACAACTTTTTTGGGCCTTAGTGCAGTCGCGTATTTAATAAAAATATTATTTTATCCACCTTTTTTACGCAAAAAAGGTATACCTTGTAAATGTCGCTCCAAGTTACCGTTTTCTAGATATCTGCGTTTAAATTGTTCATTGTACTATTTTAAATTACGCTTTTGAAACCTAACATTTGTGTTTGCTTTCCCCTTTTTTTTGTTCTTAGTTCTAGGAGGAATTATAAAAATATTGGGGGTAAGTGAGTTTGAAGAAAATTAAGGTATAGTTCGATGTCACAATTAGGTGGTAATTCGAATGGGCCATTGGAATATTACATGATCACCATAATCCATATATAATCACCAATAAGACCACATTGAACGTTAATTATAAATTCGTGTTGGAAATGGCGTTCAGATACTAATAAGTGTGGATTTTCTAAATCTCACGCATGTTTATTTCTAAAATTGAATACACCTCTACGTGTAAACTTTGCTTCGTCTGTAAACAATTTTTTTTTTAAACATGGGGTCGACATTTTGTTTGGTACAACAGAAACGAGCAAATTCCAGTCTGGCTGGCAAATCTGTCTCCAATAGATTCTGCACCATCTTGATATGAAACGGATACAGTCCTTCCTCGTGAACAATTTTACCAACATTGGACTTGCCTACCCTAACTCCCAGAGCAATGCGTCGTGGGCTTACTTCAGAGTTTTCGTTTACGCGAACCAAACTCTTCCTGGTCGGTGGTTAGAGTCTTCGAACGACCTGCGGAATCTCGTTTCGGACGAAAAGAACCTGTTTTACCCAGTCTTCGTCATGGATACGTTTCCAAATATCTTCGATGAGACCAGCGTCCATTATAATATTCCTGCGCGTATATGCCAATCATATCTTGAATATCTTCATTAGAAAATAATTTATGTCTGGGCATTTTGTTTTTGACTTAAGTGAAAATCTT
>JARFXV010002906.1:0-25506 GCA_031761425.1 Cosmopolites sordidus
TTAGCTCCTTTGTTGTATTGAATGATTCAGATAATGATGTTCCAGTTTTAATAACCGCAGAATTCTGTTCATAGTAAAGTTGGACGGCCCGAATCAATGTTGGTCTAATCTTGAGAGTTTCCATTGCTTCCCATAATTTCGATACTGGTACACTGTCATAAGCTTTTTCTAGGTCTATGAAAGCTATATGCGTCTCCCTGTTTCGCTGGGTTCGTTTTTCTAGGGCTATTTTTAGAGTGAAAAGGTTGTCTGTGGTGGATCTCCCTGCCCGGAAACCGGCTTGTTCTTCCGCTTGTTTATCCTTGATGTCTTCTTCTATTTCATTTCTAAGGATTCGGGAATATATTCTTCCTATTGTTGGGATTACCGCTATACCTCGATAATTCTTAGGATCATTTTTTGAGCCTTTTTTGTGAATGGTTGATATATATGATGTTCTCCATTCGGTCGGCGTTTCTTCCCCATTCAGGCATCGTTGAAACATATTCTTCAACATTCTTAAAAGTTTTTCAGGTCCATACCTTATGAATTCCGGGTGGATCCCTCCCGGTCCAGGGAATTTTTATTTTTGTGTCTTTCACAGCTTGTTGCACTTCTTTTAGTTGGAGATCTATAGGAGTTAGATTATTTATTTGGTGTTGTTTTCCTAGAAAATTTCACGTCTCTCTTCCAGAAGGTCTTTAAAGTGATGTACCCAGTCTTCATTTGTTATGCCCCCTAAGTTAGGTATTTGTTTTTTTGATGTTTTTACCGACTTTATGGTCTTCCAGGCTTCTGAACTTCGGGTTCCTCCTAATTGTTGTTCTATGTACTCACATTTTTCTCCCAAGACTAATTCTTTCTCTTTGGGACTTCGTTTTTAACCTCCCTATTTGCTCTTTTGTATTTTTGTCTCGTCACATCATCGTTCTTTTGAAGGAGTTTCTGGTAGAGTTGTTTCTTTTCTTTAATTTGTTGTTCTATTTTATCATCCCACCAGTCAGGTTTGTTATTCATCCCGTATTTTTCCGACAGATTCGTCCGCAGCCTCAAGAATACAAGCTTTTATATGTTCGTACTCTTCTTCTATTGTTCGTTGAGTTTCGATTAGTTTTTGATCCAGTCTTCTAAGATATAAATATTTAGTACTTTCATGTTCAAAAACTTTGTAAGTTATATTTTGTCGTTGTCAATCTATTCTCAGTGAGACTGCTGGTGGTCGATTGAAAAGATGTTAAAAAGGGAATGTGTATCTTTGCCACCAGTAAGCGGTGATCAGATCCACACTCGGCACCTCTCTTTACCCTAACGTCTTGTATCTTGATTTGGGAGTTTTGTCGGGCAATGAGATAGTCAATAATCGATTTTAGTCCTCTTGTCTGTTGGTACCAAGTGTATTTATGTATATCTTTGTGAGCGTAAAAGGTGTTAGTTATTCTCAAATCGAACTGCTCACAAAGATTCACTAATCTTTCACCATTGTCATTTATGGTTTCTTCCCCGTGTCTGCCTACTACTCTACTATGTCTCTGTTTCCCGACCCGACCATTTAGGTCTCCTCCTATGATGACTTCATGACTGCGTGGAATTTGATCGATTATATCTCTGAGGGTATCTTCAAACATATCTTTAACGTGAGCTGTAGCATCGTTATTAGGAGCATACACACCGAGAATTGTCATAGTCCTTCCCCTTATTTGGATCGTCAGTTTAATTATGCGTTCGTTCATTGGTTCCCAAGATTTAATGTATTTTTTCAATTTTTTTGTGGATTAGAATAGATACTCCAGCACGTGCTCTTTCGTGTTTTTCCACTCCAGTGTATAAATGTATAAAATCGTTGATGTTTCGATTCCGCTTCCCTTCTTCTTTGTTTCCGAGAGGATTGCTATATCAATGTGAAGTTGGATGAATTCCATGATAACTTCCTTCTGTTTATTTCTTATACCTTGTATATTCCATATACCTAAATTCACTGTCCATTTCCGTTGCTGTTTTCGTTTACTGTTATATCCATCCGACATCCGAGGCGTATTTCTACTGGGCGTTTTAGCGTTTTTTCTTGTGTTTTCCGAATGTAAGGTTGCTGGCCTTACTTACATACATACATACATATATATATATATATATATATATATATATATATATATATATATATATATATATATATATATATATATATATATATATATATATATATATATATATATATCAGCAAGCTCAAGGACTTCGAGGAAAGGGAGAGATTATTTCATGATACATGTGCCATCTCTGTGTAAAGCCAAGAAGTTTTCGAACGACCCTGGTATATTCCTATTCTTATTCATAGTCCAAGAATCTAAAAGAAAAATTAATATTATTTTCTTATCAATGTAACATTTGTGTCGGTTTATTATAGGAATCAAAGATCTGAAAACAATTTTCTCTCAATCAACTCTGGCTGAAGCTGGAATGGATTCAATGAGCTCGGTCGAAATAAAACAAACGCTGGAAAGAGAGTACGAAATATTTTTAACGCCACAAGAAATGAAATCGATTACGTTCGCCAAGTTACAAGAACTACAAGAAAATAGGGAATTAAATGGAATAACAGGTAATTTCAGAAATATGGTATTCTACTATATAGTAATCTACTTGTGCAGTTTTAGAGGTCAAGCAAGATAGTGGACTAGATGCAATTGCAATAATGATAGGCCGAATAACAGATGAAGCTACAACTGACACCATATTAATTCAAGGAATATCTTCCGAAAGATCTATTTTAGGAAACATTGTTTTATTCTCTGGACTTGAGGGGGTTCTAGAGCATTAAAACCACTTTATCAGAATTTAGAAGGAAATATATTAGGTATACAATTCTGTAACTATGATCAAAAAGATACAATAGAAGAAATGGCTGAAGAATATCTAAAGGTAAACGATTTTACAATATCTACAATAATCTTCATTTTATTCAATATTATTAACAGATAGTTGAAGGAAAACTGATCAAAACAGTGCCTTTCAAAATAGTTTGCTACTCGTTTGGTGGTTGTGTGGCGTTAGAAGTTGCAAGTAAACTAGAAAAGAAGGGATATATGGGAACTATAATTTGCATTGATACATCACCTGACTATATAAGAGCATTGACGAATATTCTACAAGTTGAGTCCGATCACAAGATTCAAGTCAGTCTGTTGATGCAAGTAATAAGGACATTCACATCCAAAAATATTCCTGAAATTGCAGTGAGTATAATGAAATAAATTATCAAACGTGTAAAATGTTTTAAACGGCGTGCCATCAATTTTCTGATTTATATTTTTTGTGTTTAAATGGATACATCATTCGGCAAAAACATAATTTTATGTACAGATATTAAACGAAAGATCTTCCATCGCTTTCAATAATTTTCCCCCTTTTTCATAAAACATAAAACACAGCTTCGCATTCATTAAATGTGTGTCCCATCGATGCAAATAAATAGTAATCGGACGGAGTGAAGTCTGGTGAGTAAGCC
The DNA here is from genome assembly GCA_031761425.1 of Cosmopolites sordidus. Lineage (NCBI taxonomy): Eukaryota > Metazoa > Arthropoda > Insecta > Coleoptera > Curculionidae > Cosmopolites > Cosmopolites sordidus. The sequence continues at coordinate 3,479 of JARFXV010002906.1, forward strand.
GCATGCGAAAGTATTTCCCAACTAAACACCTCAATCGTTTCCTTGACCAGTTTTGCAGTGTGTGATGGTGCATTATGATGAAGCAAAAGCCGATTCAAAAGCAAGATATTAATTAGTGTACATAATCAACATGTAATAGGTCTGAGATTTATAAAGACAATTTCATGTATATCTTGAGAAATTCTTACGATTTTTTGAAAATCAATATGCTGTAAAACTAAAAATTAGAACATTTTTGGAATAAATTGGTTGATTTTTTTTAAACGATAAACGCGTAGTGGAGGGATTGGGAGAGATAGACATCACAGCTTGGCAACATTATGTATCGTCATGCTTTACGCGCCAACATTTGAATGTTTAACCTTATACTTAATAATATGCATTTTGCCAGTTGGAACTTTAGTTGTAACACAACATTCATCACAAGAAATATCCCATATTGACTTAAGACTTAAATGTCTCTCATTAATAGTCTTTCTAATAAAAGAAAATTTTTACATCAGATCCATATTATCGAAATATAAAGAACACATTGCCCATATTAGATATGGGAGAAATGAAAAATCTTGTGTTGCTCAACATGCAATCGAACATGACCACAATATAGACATTAGTAATTTAAGACTGGGTAAAAGTGTAAATAACGATAGGGCTTTGGATGTATATGAAAGAATTCAAATAGAAAAATATAAGAAAATCATGTACCGGATAAAGGACCTATTCCGTTCAGTCAACTTTGTCAATTATTAATATAAGGTTTAGTAAACTTCACGGTTAATGATTTTAACACGTTTCATTAGGTAGGATTATTATACAAATAGAACATAGTTTATTTTTAGAATTAGATTAAATTATCTCCTGATGATGCTAACATGGTTAGCGAAACATGCCTCGAGAAGTTTTAAAAAAGTGGTTTGGTGTTTATTGGTAAATCTCTTCGAGTTTAGTGTTTCACACCGAAGGTTCCAATAGAAGAATTAACAACACTTTGAATTTTTTCCTAAATCATCTAGCTCCACATTCCGTCGACCACTACACAGATTAGGGGAGTCTTCAGTTTTTCATTTTTTGTATTCATTACCGATATACTTTATTGCGTTTACCGCAGGACCTTTTGCTTTGCAACTTTTCCTTTGTGTTGCAATTGATCATGATCAAATGGCACTTCCAAATTATTTAGACTTTCATTATTTTCAAATAGCACGGACAAGAAAGCGTATGGACACAAAACATAATATACAGGGTGGTCAAAAAGTTGTTAATGTCTGGTTGCGCTGTAGAAAATTTGGTAGGAGAGGTAGAAAGGTGGGGGCGGTCTTAAATAATAGTTCGACTCAAGGAAATTTAGTCACCATGCAGCGCTACACGGAAAAGGAGCGCTCATTTTGTGTGCGCAAGTATTACCGCAACAATTCCGAAGCTCATTTTCACCTTAATGGCGATGTCAATAATGAAAATTGTCGCTACGGATGCGGAGAAACCCCTAAAAAACATGAAAGACCTCTACATAGCCCGTAGGGTACAGTTTGAAGCAATGTCGACATCCGGAATAATCCGACCCCTTTTTTTCGCAGACTACCAAGGCCGCGCAGTAACAGTAAATTATCAGTTTTATGTCGACATGTTTCACGCTTTTTTCACTCCTACTGTTCAAGAATTTAAAGGATACACTCAGGACACTTGGTTCGAACAGGACGGAGCCACTTGCCATACTTCCAGTTTCCCTTTGCCCGTCATGCAGGCGCTTTTTTCCGGAAAAAATGATTTTCGAAAAGCAGACATTCAGTGGTCCCCCGAAACCCAGACCTGACCTCCTGCGATTTGTTTACGGGGGTATCTTGAAAGTCAAGTGTACCGCAACCGCAATCGCCTCGCCATGCAGGAAGATCTAAAAAAGAATATTCGCAAGAAATCGCAACCATAACTGCAGATACTTGCAGCCTCGTTATGACAAATTTTAGAGGTCAGCTTCAAGAGGGCCAGGACAGAAATGGAGCACATTTAGACAATGTAAACTTCAGAATACGAATTTCCAAGAATTTTTGTAAACTTTAAGAACAAGTTTGTTAAAATTGATCAACTTGTTGAAGTGAAAAAAAGGGGGCAGTACAGTCGCAGCAAACTATACTTCAAGTATGCCCTATACTTTTTGCTATTGTTTATACATATGAATTATTTTGCTGTCACCTGTCCTTTCGAGTCAAAAAATTTTAAATGATATTTGTTTTCAAGTATATTATTTTATATATATATATATATATATATATATATATATATATATATATATATATATATATATATATATATATATATATATAAATATCGCTGAATATTTTTACAATAAATATTTATACAAAACTGTTTATAGTGTATAGTGTGTTCTTTTTAAAAAATAAATGCATTATTACTTATTATTAATTAGCAAAGAAGTTTCACTTTTTCCGTGAGCGTATGGGTGAGGCTCACTCGTTTTTTTTTTATTTCATTTCAAAAAATGTACAACTTTTTGGACAACCCGTTATATACGCTACATCTATAGAGCATTCGGTATTAAGAGCTAACAACGTTACCAAATTTATTTTCTTTAAAAGTGTGATTGTATTATCGCACAAAAACAAATACCTTAATACTTTAAATACAAACAAACAAATTCTAAAACATTTTAAAATGGCTCCGAATCCTGATCGAAAACGTGAAGTGCTCGAAATTAACGAAAAGCTGAAGATTATTAACATGATTCAAGTAAACAAGTTTTCATTGCAAGAACTCATCATATAATTTTCATTCTCTTGCTCTGTCATACTCCTTCAGTTGGTCGCAATACACCAGTTTGATACCAACAAATACAACAGAATACATTCTAACCGTGAATATTTCCCTTTATCTGCGGTGTTCTCATAATCAGTAATGATGAGCTACATACTGTTATGACCAAAAAATAAAGAGACTTGAAATAAAACACAAGGCATTTATTTATTCATCTATATTTATTTTGTTTCTTTAAAAGCAATCCCCTTCAACTGTAATACACTTATTCCAATCATCATCTGAAAAGTTTTTACAGACGCACTTCGGGAATATCCTGCAAAGCAATCAACGAACTCTCTTGAATAACTTCTATATACTGAAAATGAAATCCACGTAGCGGTTTCTTCGATCGAGGGAACAAGAAAAAGTTGAACAGGAAACACGGTGCCATATCTGATGAATATGCCGCCAAAGGACTGATATTTGTTTGAACTTTCGCGATAAATTTGCTAATAATCATTGTGGTGCGTAATGATGCGTTACCGTAAGCAAGAACCATAAATTGTTTTAGCACAAACCTGAATGTCACGCAAATAATGTATAACGTTCTTTATTAACTGTCCAGTTGGTAGGAAATATTAGCTTTTACAGGATTTTTTCACCTTTGGTTCGTCTTTAGCACAATGCTCTCTTGATAGTTGACTGACCGTAGATCATAAGCATTGTCTATGTCTCATCACCAGTAATTATGCTTTTCAGAATATCATCTAAAGAAATCATCTCTTCAGCAACTTCAACACGACAACGTTTTAAAAAAAAAGTCAGTGTTGTCGGAACAAGACGACAAGGCACACCAGACGAAGTCTTCCTGTACAAGGTTCATCTTCAACTCCTCTACCATCACTATAATTGTCCTTCTACTGGAATTTTTTCTTGACAAAGCTTCCTAGCCTTACTATTTTCTTAACATTCTTAATGTACAAGGTGTGGCTATTAAATAACGAGACTGACGCTGCTACAGAAGAAGTACGCATGGACCAAACGCCTGCGACCAACATCTGTTTAGCGTGAAGCCTTCTCTTTCGAATGCAGTACCTTTCGCTTCTGTAAATAAATCCGTATAACCATAGCCTTCGTTCGCATAACAGTTGCTTTTTGTTTTGCCGGAAAAATATTAAGTTAAATGTTAAGTGTAACAATAGAGCAACGAATTGTGAAATTTCACTTGAAACTTGGAAAAATCGCTACTGAAACTTATAATTTATTGAAAGAAGTGTATGACAATTAATGTTTATCGCGTGCACTTGTTTTTGAGTGGTTTAAGCGTTTGCAAGATAGCTGAGAAGATGTTAAAGATGATCTCAAAAACGGATGAGAATATCGAAAAAATCGGTAATCTGGTTTGATCTGACCGTCGGTTAAGTATTCGTGCGATTGCTGAAACTATGGGTGAGGTTTATAAAATCTAAAAACGAAATCAACGTAATTAATGCTAAACGACAATAGGCTTTAAGATTTAAAGCTATGCTAACCTGGAAGCCTGATTTTAAGCTCAAATTCAAGTTGTTGCTGTTCAAAGCTAAACAAAAAGCTATCAACATGACTGATGCTGACTACGGTTTAGGAAGATTTAGTGAACTATCAGTAATCAAGGAATTTAATGAAAATCACCTCTCCATGTTGGATTAATTTGATTTAGCAGGAGAAGTAAATGAAACCGCATGAGGAGAAATAGTATTAGAAAAATAAAAAAATATATCTGAATATGTAGGAATTGACAAAGAATGCGTACGGTAAATTTTACATAACAATTTTAACATGCAAAGAGTGTGTACCAAAATGGTGCGTAAAATGCTTGTTTGAACAACAAGAAGCTCGCAATGTTTGTACTAACACTTTGAATGCCATTGAAAATGACCCAAACTTATTGGAAACGATAATAACATGTGACGAATCGTGGTATTTTACTTATGATCCTAAAATGAACCGCCAAACCATGCACTGAACTCAAATTCACCGAAAGCCAAAAAAGCTCGAATGAACAAATCAAAATTCCAAGCAATGATGATTGTTTGTTTCGATGTTCATGGGATTGTGTACCTTCACTTGGTTCCTAAAAGTCAACCTATTAATCAACATTACTACCTTCATGTTCTTGGTGAACTCCGTCAAAAATAAGAAAAAAATTACCCAAATTGCAAAAGGACAAATCATGGGTTCTCCACCAAGATAATGCGCTGGCTTATTCCGCATTATCTGTTAAGTGGTTTCTAGTCAAGTACAGCATCCCAGTGTTAGACCATCCGCCTGATTCGCCGAATCTTGCGCCATGCGACTTCTATCTGTTTCCTAAAGTGAAATCTGCATTAAAAGGAATAATATTTGAGTCCGTTGAAGCTGTGAAAGAGAAAGCGGCACGCGTGCTGAAGGAGCTGACAGAAGAAGACTTCCACCACTGTTTCGAACAATGGAAGATTCGCATGGGGCGTTGTAGAGATAAAGAAGGTATTGTATATTGAAGGTAATAATAAGTAAATATATATGAAATCAAAATAAAATATTTTACATCGTCAGTCTCGTTATTTAATAGTCACACCTCGTATCAGAACAAAAAAAAAATCATTTTTTAGACAAAATTTAATGCATATATATTTTAAAAAAGCACCGGCAAAAATGTTTAGCAATTATGAAAGACGCTATAATTTCTAACTTAACAAAAGAAATAATGATACGAAACTTTTATCAGATGTCAAGAACAGTCATACCAACTTAAAAAACAGATGATTGTGTCGGTACCTGAAGAGGGCGAATTTTTATAACAATTTAAATTTAAGCCGTTTTGATCATAGTAGTAGTAGATTCATTGAAAAAAGTATGTAATTTTGAATATTAGAAATTTAAGAAATATATTGTCAGAAATGGTTTTATTCAGGAATATGTTTTTCTTTCTCTTCTTTTTCGACTTTCTTATTTCTATATTTGTATTGGTATCTGATTTAAAATCGACTGCTACCTATTGAATAAAATGTCGAATGAATACAAATATCACAATAATTTTTCGAGGTGTAATTTGAAACATTATTCTATTATGCTAATATAATTATCTCTAATATTTGTTTTATATTTAATATTTATTATTATCAAAATAAATCAAACCAACATTTTGTGTTCTATTGAACAATTCCAAATATTTCCTTGGCAGAATGTAACACATCGATCATTAAGTCCCCAGCCTGACATATAGATGGCGTCACTTACAAAAAATCCTTACCAGTGGTCGATTGTGCCAAGCTTCAAACGTCATGTGTCAAAATTTCATGACAATCTGTTTACTAGTTTCTGAGTTGTGCTTTAAGTGACGCTATTTTTGATATTTTCAAAACAAGGGAAAAAAAGAATTTCAAGTTTTGATTAAGCATAGCTTTTTGATGAAGAAAAATACCGTTGAAGCAAAACAATGGATTGATGAACATTACCCAGACTCTGCCCAGGAAAATCAACCATAATTGACTGGTATGCTGAATTCAAATGTGGCCCTACAAGCACCGATGAGACTGAAGTGTTTACACCATTTTTTCGTTCGGTATGTGACAATGGACGGACATCAATGGACAACAAAACATGGACCCAACATTACATTCCGGAGTCAAATCGGTAGTCAGCTCAGTGGACTGCAGTCGGTGAAAGCAGTAGATAGCGAGCAAAAACACAACCATTGGTAGGCTAGGTTAAGGCCTCTGTACTTTCGGATGCAGATGGGATATTGTTCATCAATTATCTTGAGAAAAATAAAACCATCAATAGCGAATATTGCTTAGCGTTATTAGTGTGTTTGAAAGACGAAAACGGAAAAAGGCTCCAAATGAACAAAAAAAAAGTGCTATATCACCAAAATAATGCAACGTGTCACAAATCGTTGGCAACGTTGTTAAAGTGCATGAATTGTACTTCGAATTGCTTCCTAATCCACCGTATTCTCCAGATCTCGTCCCAGCGACTATTTTAACAAAATATCATCTAAAAAAACATCCCCGGCCTCAAAAAAATGCCCGCTAGAAAGACTTTTCGCTGCAATGAAGAGTTAATTGCCGAAACTGAAGGATATTTTGAAGACAAAGAGAAATCGTTTTATAAAAAAGGTGTAGAAATGTTAGAAAAGCATTGTATTGCTCTTCAAAGAGAATATAACGATAATAAAGTCAAAATTTGCAAAAAAAATGTGTTTTATTTGTCAGACCGGACACATATTGACCGATATGTTATATAGCTTTCCAGTATAAAAGACTTCCCTCAAAGTCTTCAAAACTAATAGGGCTATGTATACAAATTGAACAATATTTTGAACTATTGACTCCAATTTACTTTGTGTATTAGAGAAATGTCATGAAATACCTCAGTTATCAACAGTAAACCCAGTTATCTGATAGCCCAACCATTTTTTATGTTTGCCATATATTTATCTATTTTTTTTTTTTACTTTAGGATAAACTCACAAAAGCCACTAACTTCGAGCAACGTATAGATCTCGCCGAACAAATTATAAGATCTAAGAACAAAATCAACGTAATTAATGCTAAAAGTTTGACAATTGGCATATACAAGAGATTTAAAGCTATGTTAACCTGGAAACCTGATTTTAAGCTTAAATCCAAGTTGCTGCTGTTCAAAGCTAAACAGAAAGCTATCAACATGACTGATGCTGACTACGGTTTAGGGAGATTTAGTGAACTATCAGTAACCGTCAAAGAATTTAATGGAAATCACCTCTCCATGTTGGATGAATTTGATTTAGCAGGAGAAATAAACGAATCCTTATGGGGAGAAACACTACCAGAAAAATAAAAAAATATATCTGAATATGTAAAGAGAAAATACATCTATAAATACGATATACGAGGTTTCATTTTTTCCGTCTATTACCTATTAATCGACTTATTAACAAATTTTGAAGATAACATAATTACATAAAAAAAATATAATTACAACCAATATGCGAGGGTTATTCACGAATTATTGTCATTAACCTAATAGCCGTTGACGGAGAAATATAAAGATTATTAATGGGGTTGGATTTTGATGTTTTTTAGCTAGGAGCTTTTTTCGTTTGTTTGAATAGCTCAAAATTGAGAAAAACTACTATTAACTGTTTGGAATAGTGCGTTTCAAAATATATCGTTGACCGATTGGCTGCAATAAACTCTTAACAACCCCTGTCGTAACGAAACCCGGCAAAGTTGCAAAAAACGTAAATAGGGCCGGGCTTAGGTAAAAAGATAAAATTAATTTTATATCTGGTTTAGTAGTTTCGAAATATTTTAGTTTAGTTCGCATTCTTTTCTTAAACAGTGCAGGTCTATAATTTCGATCATATTTTTTGTTATTCCCAACGTGCTAAAAATGTGGTGTTTTTGACAAGATAATGATCATTGTACCTCCGGTAGTGCTAATTTTAAAAGAAATCATTTATCGCCCGATGCTAAGCAAATTGTTAAAAATGTACATGTTTTTTTGTTGAATAGGAGGTTTACTGTAAATGCACCCGCAGTAGAAACGCCTTCATCAACGAAAACACCCTTGTCTACTACCAACCTTGTCTAAGATAATGTGACGAAACGAATTAAAGCTAAAAAAGTCCGTAGTGATTGTGGTAAAAGCAAATGTCTTGACGAAAGAGACAAAGACTTAATTCGAAGCAAATTTTATACTATGTATGAAGAGCAAACTGTGCCTACATCGCATTAATTGTAACAGCGACTAAGGAAAGATGAAACCAACATTCTTTGCAGCAGAACTAGCCTCCGGAGAGTATTATCTCAAATGTGTCTTGCATATCAAGCCATTAATAAAAGACTACATAAACCCTATAAAAAATACAGATTAGAAAATCGTCCCATTATCTACCTTGATGAAACATGGTTCAATACACATGACACGCCAGCAAAAGGATCGGTAGATATATCAAGAAAATGCCAAACCAAAGCCCCAGCGAACAAGCGAAAAATAATTACAATTTTACATCCTGGTTTCGAGAATCGATAAATTCCAAATTGTTTACGGTTGTCCTCCAAAAATATCAAACATTAATATTTAGATTGCCATGACAACACCACAGCAGAACTTTTTATAGGTTGATTTATAAATAGCCTTTTGCCTAATGTGCCTAAGGAAAGCGTAATTGTAATGGACAATGCTACTTATCATAACCGCTAAAACAGTTAAGTTCCTAATGCAAATAACACCAAATTGGAAATTCAGAACTGTATATTAAAAATCGATATATATATATATATATATATATATATATATATATATATATATATATATATATATATATATATATATACTTCGAAAATACATATAAAAATGTGATCTAGAAATATTAAAGACATTTAATATTAAAAAGGAATATGTATTATTGAAGAAGAAGAAGAAGCGGGGGGGTCCCACCATATCCCTCTCCACCGCTTGACCCTGAGGGGGACAAACGGTGCCCCTCTTAGTCTATAATTTAGATAAAGTTAAAATTTGGAACCCAAACGTAAAAAATGTGCTAAATAGAAAAAAGTTAGAGATAAAGACCATTGAACGAGGTAAAAAGTGCTTCTTATTCCTTTTACTGTTAATGTAATATCTTTATTTAATAAAAACAATATTAAATCAACTTATATTTTGGTTTAACCCTCGAGTCCCCGAAAACTAGAAATTAAATAGAGGTGGATTCCACAAAGATGGGCCATAGCCCGATAAGTACCAATAACCTTCCCATTTGAACCCCAGGAAAAATTTAGTCTGAACATAGCAATATGCTAGCCTTTAAAAAGAACTTCGCACCAAAAGCAAAATTTAAGTAAATCTATAAATACAAGCTTATCACTAACAAAAAAAAACAATCTTAACTAAAGACTAAACTACAACCTGAAAAAACAACTGTTAACAGAAACTGAAGACATCTTCCAAAACGGTCAGGATACGTCCGGCTCTGCCGCCACGAAGCCCTCCAAAAGAGCGGTCTTCTTTTCCATTAAGCTCTGAAAGATTCTCCCAGGTGTTGTTGGCCAACCCGGTCCCATTGCACCTGTTAAGGCGAGTCTGGGCACGTCAAATGTGTTGCAATTTAAAATCCTATAACACACGTCCTTTAACTATCAGGTGGAAATATTATTGGGCCAAGGCATAGTTGAAGTGAGAAAAAAAAATCAACAAGGTAACAGAACCGCAGGAAACTACGATGTGTTTTAGGCTGGCTGAACATTCTCATAACATATATAAGAGCATACATGAATTAGTAGAATCCACGATGGCATCCAATAGAAACAAAGTAAAACATCTGAAACTAAGGCACTAAGAAGAATAATGGGTAATACACTGATAGACAAGAAAAGAAACACAACGTAGATGTTTAGTAAAGTAGGGAAAAAACACAGGAGAGCATGGAACGTAACATAAGAATAGTCAAAGAATAAATCGCAAAACGCCTTAGAATGGAAAACCAAAAACACGTAGACCACCCAAATGGTAGAAAGAGTCATAGATGTGCAAGTTATAAACCTAAAGTAAGAGGAAGAAGACCTACTATGTAACAAACCGTGGGCATAACTATAGATAACTCAAGTGAGCACCCTCTTAGAATTTCAGCCCTCAGTTTGTACTTGACACTTAGTCTCTTGAAAAACCTAATGCGTTGGTGAATTATATAACGTAAAAAATCATCGTCAAAGAAAAGAATCGAACTGAGAGACAGACTGTCTACTCCACGACAATCAGCAACAACACTATTAGAAAAAGATGATAATTCGTCAAAAAAATCGTACCTCAAAAACTAAAAGAGATAAATCAAAACGGGAGCGAAAGTCACTCAATTTCTATGAAAGTATGCCAGAAGATAGATAAAATCACAGGGAATCGAATGACGAAGTTTGATATCTCGAATGGTTTTCTGGATATTCGCAAATAACTGGTGGGAGAAGGTAATTTTTAACAAAATGTTCGATTTTCTTCGATATTCAAAAAATCTTATCTCAAAAACTAAAAGAGATAAATCAAAACGGATGCCAGATTATTGATGTGCGTGGTTTGGACCGTCAAATATCCGAAAATGAACCCATTCTATATTTCTATTTTTTGAAGTTTTGCAATTTGATCGAAAAATTTTCAAAGGCGGTACCATAGGAAAATATCAGAAAAGAAAAAGTCACTCAATTTGAAACAAGATAGAGAAAATAACGGGGAATCGAATGGCCAAAAAGCGCAGTTTGATATTTCGAAATGTTTTCTAGATATTCGCACAAAACTGGTCGGGGAATGCAATTTTTGCAAAATGTTCGATTTTCTTCGATATTGAAAAAATCGTATCTCGAAAACTAACAGAGTTAAATTAAAACGGGTGCCAGATTATTAACGCGCGTGGTTTGGAGCGTCAAATATCCGAAATTGAAGCGATTCTATTTTTTGAAGTTTTGAAATTTCATCGAGAAATTTTCAAAGGGGGTACCATAGGAGGATATCAGAAAAGCAAAAGTCACTCAATTTCTCTGAAACTAAGCCACAAGATGGAGAAGATTACGCGGAATCGAATGACGAAAAGCGCAGGTTGATATCTCGAACGATTCTCTAGATATTCGCAGAAAACTGGTTGGGGAATGCAATTTTTGCAAAATGTTCGATTTTCTTCGATATTCCAAAAATCATATCTGGAAAACTAAAAGAGATAAATCAAAACGGGTGCCAGATTATTGATGCGCGTGATTTGGAGCGTCGAATGTCCGAAAATGAAACGATTCTATTTTTTGAAGTTTTGAAATTTGATCGAAAAATTTTCAAAGGGGGTATCATAGGAAAACATCAGAAAAACGAAAGTCACTCAATTTCTATGAAACTAACCACAAGATGGAGAAAATTACGCGGAATCTAATGGCGAAAAGCGCAGTTTGATATCTCGAACAGCTCTCTAGATATTCGCAGAAAACTGATCGGGGAATGCAATTTTTGCAAAATGTTCGATTTTCTTGGATATACCAAAAATCATATCTCGAAAACTAAAAGAGATAAACCAAAACGGGTGCCAGACTATTGACGCGAAAGGTTTGGAGCGTCAAATATCCGAAAATGAAGCGATTCTATTTTTTGAAGTTTTGAAATTTCATCGAAAAATTTTCAAAGGGGGTACCATAGGAAAACATGAAAAAAGCGAAAGTAGCCCAATTTCAATGAAACTAAGCTACAAGATGGAGAAAATTACGCGGAATCGAATGGAGAAAAGCGCAGTTTGATATCTCGAACGGTTCTCTAGATACTCGCAGAAAACTGGTCGGGGAATGCAATTTTTGCGAAATGTTCGATTTTCTTCGATATTCAAAAAATCATATCTCGAAAACTAAAAGAGATAAATCAAAACGGATGCCAGACTATTGACGGGGAAGGTTTGGAGCGTCAAATATCCGAAAATGAAGCGATTCTATTTTTTGAAGTTTTGAAATTTGATCGAAAAATTTTCAAAGGGGGTACCATAGGAAAACATCAGAAAAGCGAAAGTCACTCAATTTCTCTGCAATTAAGCCACAAGATGGAGAAAATTACGTGGAATCGAATGGCGAAAAGCGCAGTTTGATATCTCGAACGATTCTCTAGATATTCGCAGAAAACTGGTAGGGGTATGCAATTTTTGCAAAATGTTCGATTTTCTTCGATATTCAAAAAATCATATCTGGAAAACTAAAAGAGATAAATTAAAACGGGTGCCAGATTATTAACGCGCGTGGTTTGGAGCGTCAAATATCCGAAAATGAAGCGATTCTATATTTTGAAGTTTTGAAATTTGATCGAAAAATTTTCAAAGGGGGTACCATAGGAAAACATGAAAAAAGCGAAAGTCGCCCAATTTCAATGAAACTAAGCTACAAGATGGAGAAAATTACGCGGAATCGAATGGCGAAAAGCGCAGTTTGATATCTCGAACGGTTCTCTAGATACTCGCAGAAAACTGGTCGGGGAATGCAATTTTTGCGAAATGTTCGATTTTCTTCGATATTCAAAAAATCATATCTCGAAAAATAAAAGAGATAAATCAAAACGGGTGCCAGACTATTGACGCGGAAGGTTTGGAGCGTCAAATATCCGAAAATGAAGCGATTCTATTTTTTGAAGTTTTGAAATTTGATCGAAAAATTTTCAAAGGGAGTACCATAGGAAAACATGAAAAAAGCGAAAGTCGCTCAATTTCAATGAAACTAAGCCACAAGATGGAGAAAATTACGCGGAATCGAATGGCGAAAAGCGCAGTTTGATATCTCGCACGGTTCTCTAGATATTCGCTGAAAACTGGTCGGGGAATGCAATTTTTGCGAAATGTTCGATTTTCTTCGATATTCAAAAAATCATATCTCGAAAACTAAAAGAGATAAACCAAAACGGGTGCCAGATTATTAACGCGCGTGGTTTGGAGCGTCAAATATCCGAAAATGAAGCGATTCTATTTTTTGAAGTTTTGAAATTTGATCGAAAAATTTTCAAAGGGGGTACCATAGGAAAACATGAAAAAAGCGAAAGTCGCTCAATTTCAATGAAACTAAGCCACAAGATGGAGAAAATTACGCGGAATCGAATGGCGAAAAGCGCAGTTTGATATCTCGAACGGTTCTCTAGATATTCGCTGAAAACTGGTCGGGGAATGCAATTTTTGCAAAATGTTCGATTTTCTTGGATATACCAAAAATCATATCTCGAAAACTAAAAGAGATAAATTAAAACGGGTGCCAGACTATTGACGCGAAAGGTTTGGAGCGTCAAATATCCGAAAATGAAGCGATTCTATTTTTTGAAGTTTTGAAATTTCATCGAAAAATTTTCAAAGGGGGTACCATAGGAAAACATCAGAAAAGCGAAAGTCACTCTATTTCTCTGCAATTAAGACACAAGATGGAGAAAATTACGTGGAATCGAATGGCGAAAAGCGCAGTTTGATATCTCGAACGATTCTCTAGATATTCGCAGAAAACTGGTAGCGATATGCAATTTTTGCGAAATGTTCGATTTTCTTCGATATTCAAAAAATCATATCTGGAAAACTAAAAGAGATAAATTAAAACGGGTGAAAGATTATTAACGCGCGTGGTTTGGAGCGTCAAATATCCGAAAATGAAGCGATTCTATATTTTGAAGTTTTGAAATTTGATCGAAAAATTTTCAAAGGGGGTACCATAGCAGGATATCAGAAAAGCCAAAGTCACTCCATTTCTCTGAAACTAAGCCACAAGATGGAGAAGATTACGCGGAATCGAATGACGAAAAGCGCAGGTTGATATCCCGAACGATTCTCTAGATGTTCGCAGAAAACTGGTTGGGGAATGCAATTTTTGCAAAATGTTCGATTTTCTTCGATATTCCAAAAATCATATCTGGAAAACTAAAAGAGATAAATCAAAACGGGTGCCAGATTATTGATGCGCGTGATTTGGAGCGTCGAATGTCCGAAAATGAAACGATTCTATTTTTTGAAGTTTTGAATTTTGATCGAAAAATTTTCAAAGGGGGTACCATAGGAAAACATCAGAAAAACGAAAGTCACTCAATTTCTATGAAACTAACCACAAGATGGAGAAAATTACGCGGAATCTAATGGCGAAAAGCGCAGTTTGATATCTCGAACAGCTCTCTAGATATTCGCAGAAAACTGATCGGGGAATGCAATTTTTGCAAAATGTTCGATTTTCTTGGATATACCAAAAATCATATCTCGAAAACTAAAAGAGATAAATTAAAACGGGTGCCAGACTATTGACGCGAAAGGTTTGGAGCGTCAAATATCCGAAAATGAAGCGATTCTATTTTTTGAAGTTTTGAAATTTGATCGAAAAATTTTCAAAGGGGGTACCATAGGAAAACATGAAAAAAGCGAAAGTCGCTCAATTTCAATGAAACTAAGCCACAAGATGGAGAAAATTACGCGGAATCGAATGGCGAAAAGCGCAGTTTGATATCTCGAACGGTTCTCTAGATACTCGCAGAAAACTGGTCGGGGAATGCAATTTTTGCGAAATGTTCGCTTTTCTTCGATATTCAAAAAATCATATCTCGAAAACTAAAAGAGATAAATCAAAACGGGTGCCAGACTATTGACGCGGAAGGTTTGGAGCGTCAAATATCCGAAAAGGAAGCTATTCTATTTTTTGAAGTTTTGAAATTTGATCGAAAAATTTTCAAAGGGGGTACCATAGCAGGATATCAGAAAAGCCAAAGTCACTCCATTTCTCTGAAACTAAGCCACAAGATGGAGAAGATTACGCGGAATCGAATGACGAAAAGCGCAGGTTGATATCCCGAACGATTCTCTAGATATTCGCAGAAAACTGGTTGGGGAATGCAATTTTTGCAAAATGTTCGATTTTCTTCGATATTCCAAAAATCATATCTGGAAAACTAAAAGAGATAAATCAAAACGGGTGCCAGATTATTGATGCGCGTGATTTGGAGCGTCGAATGTCCGAAAATGAAACGATTCTATTTTTTGAAGTTTTGAATTTTGATCGAAAAATTTTCAAAGGGGGTACCATAGGAAAACATCAGAAAAACGAAAGTCACTCAATTTCTATGAAACTAACCACAAGATGGAGAAAATTACGCGGAATCTAATGGCGAAAAGCGCAGTTTGATATCTCGAACAGCTCTCTAGATATTCGCAGAAAACTGATCGGGGAATGCAATTTTTGCAAAATGTTCGATTTTCTTGGATATACCAAAAATCATATCTCGAAAACTAAAAGAGATAAATTAAAACGGGTGCCAGACTATTGACGCGAAAGGTTTGGAGCGTCAAATATCCGAAAATGAAGCGATTCTATTTTTTGAAGTTTTGAAATTTGATCGAAAAATTTTCAAAGGGGGTACCATAGGAAAACATGAAAAAAGCGAAAGTCGCTCAATTTCAATGAAACTAAGCCACAAGATGGAGAAAATTACGCGGAATCGAATGGCGAAAAGCGCAGTTTGATATCTCGAACGGTTCTCTAGATATACCCAGAAATCTGGTCGGGGATTGCAATTTTTGCGAAATGATCGATTTTCTTCGATATTCAAAAAATCATATCTCGAAAACTAAAAGAGATAAACCAAAACGGGTGCCAGATTATTAACGCGCGTGGTTTGGAGAGTCAAATATCCGAAAATCAAGCGATTCTATTTTTTGAAGTTTTGAAATTCGATCGAAAAATTTTCAAAGGGGGTACCATAAGAAAACATCAGAAAAACGAAAGTCACTCAATTTCAATGAAACTAAGCTACAAGATGGAGAAAATGACGCGGAATCGAATGGCGAAAAGCGCAGTTTAATATCTCGAACGGTTCTCTAGATATTCCCAGAAAACTGGTCGGGGAATGCAATTTTTGCGAAATGATCGATTTTCTTCGATATTCAAAAAATTATATCTCGAAAACTAAAAGAGATAAACCAAAACGGGTGCCAGATTATTGACGCGGAAGGTTTGGAGCGTCAAATATCCGAAAATCAAGCGATTCTATTTTTTGAAGTTTTGAAATTTGATCGAAAAATTTCATAAGGAGGTACAATAGGAAAACATCAGAAAAACGAAAGCCACTCGATTTCTATGAAAGTAAGCCACAAGATGGAGAAAATTACCGGGAATCGAATGGCGCAAACCGCAGTTTGATATCTCGAACGGTTTTCTAGATATTCGCAGAAAACTAGAAGGGGAATGCAATTTTTGTAAAATGTTCGATTTTCCTCGATTTTCAAAAAATCATATCTCGAAAACTAAAAGAGATAAATCAAAACGGGTGACAGATTATTGATGCGCGTGGTTTGGAGCGTCAATATCCGAAAATAAAGCGATTCTATTTTTTCAAGTTTTGCAATTTGTTCAAAAAATTTCTTAAGGGGGTACCATAGGAAAACATCAGAAAAACGAAAGCCACTCGATTTCTATGGAAGTAAGCCACAAGATGGAGAAAATTACGGGGAATCGAATGGCTCAAACCGCAGTTTGATATCTCGAACGGTTTTCTAGATATTCGCAGAAAACTAGAAGGGGAATGCAATTTTTGAAAATGTTCGATTTTCAAAAAATCCTATCTCGAAAACTAAAAGAGATAAATCAAAACGCGTGCCAGATTATTGATGCGCGTGCTTTGGAGCGTCAAATATCCGAAAATGAAGCGATTCTATTTTTTCAAGTTTTGCAATTTGTTCGAAAAATTTCATAAGGGGGTACCATAGGAAAACATCAGAAAAACGAAAGTCACTTGATTTCTATGAAAGCAAGACACAAGATGGGGAAAATTACGGGGAATCGAATGGCGCAAACCGCAGTTTGATATCTCGAACGGTTTTCTAGATATTCGCAGAAAACTGGTCGGAGAATGCGATTTTTGCAAAATGTTCGGTTTTCAAAAAATCATATCTCGAAAACTAAAAGAGATAAATCAAAACGGGTGCCAGATTATTGATGCGCGTGGTTTGGAGCGTCAAATATCCGAAAATGAAGCGATTCTATTTTTTCAAGTTTTGCAATTTGTTCAAAAAATTTCTTAAGGGGGTACCATAGGAAAACATCAGAAAAACGAAAGCCACTCGATTTCTATGGAAGTAAGCCACAAGATGGAGAAAATTACCGGGAATCGAATGGCGCAAACCGCAGTTTGATATCTCGAACGGTTTTCTAGATATTCGCAGAAAACTAGAAGGGGAATGCAATTTTTGTAAAATGTTCGATTTTCTTCCATTTTCAAAAAATCATATCTCGAAAACTAAAAGAGATAAATCAAAACGGGTGCCAGATTATTGATGCGCGTGGTTTGGAGCGTCAAATATCCGAAAATGAAGCGATTCTATTTTTTCAAGTTTTGCAATTAGTTCGAAAAATTTCATAAGGGGGTACCATAGGAAAACATCAGACAAACGAAAGACACTTGATTTCTATGAAAGTAAGACACAAGATGGAGAAAATTACGGGGAATCGAATGGCGCAAAACGCAGTTTGATATCTCGAACGGTTTTCTAGATATTCGCAGAAAACTTGTCGGGGAATGCGATTTTTGCAAAATGTTCGATTTTCAAAAAATCATATCTCGAAAACTAAAAGAGATAAATCAAAACGGGTGCCAGATTATTAACGCGCGTGGTTTGGAGCGTCAAATATCCGAAAATGTAGCGATTCTATATTTTGAAGTTTTGAAATTTGATCGAAAAATTTTCAAAGGGGGTACCATAGGAAAACATCAGAAAAACGAAAGCCACTTGATTTCTATGAAAGTAAGCCACAAGGTGGAGAAAATTACGGGGAATCGAATGGCGCAAACCGCAGTTTGATATCTCGAACGGTTTTCTAGATATTCGCAGAAAACTGGTCGGAGAATGCGATTTTTGCAAAATGTTCGGTTTTCAAAAAATCATACTCGAAAACTAAAAGAGATAAATCAAAACGGGTGCCAGATTATTGATGCGCGTGGTTTGGAGCGTCAAATATCCGAAAATGAAGCGATTCTATTTTTTCAAGTATTGCAATTTGTTCGAAAAATTTCATAAGGGGGTACCATAGGAAAACATCAGAAAAACGAAAGCCACTTGATTTCTATGAAAGTAAGCCACAAGATGGAGAAAATTACGGGGAATCGAATGGCTCAAACCGCAGTTTGATATCTCGAACGGTTTTCTAGATATTCGCAGAAAACTAGAAGGGGAATGCAATTTTTGTAAAATGTTCGATTTTCTTCGATTTTCAAAAAATCCTATCTCGAAAACTAAAAGAGATAAATCAAAACGCGTGCCAGATTATTGATGCGCGTGCTTTGGAGCGTCAAATATCCGAAAATGAAGCGATTCTATTTTTTCAAGTTTTGCAATTTGTTCGAAAAATTTCATAAGGGGGTACCATAGGAAAACATCAGAAAAACGAAAGACACTTGATTTCTATGAAAGTAAGACACAAGATGGAGAAAATTACGGGGAATCGAATGGCGCAAAACGCAGTTTGATATCTCGAACGGTTTTCTAGATATTCGCAGAAAACTTGTCGGGGAATGCGATTTTTGCAAAATGTTCGATTTTCAAAAAATCATATCTCGAAAACTAAAAGAGATAAATCAAAACGGGTGCCAGATTATTAACGCGCGTGGTTTGGAGCGTCAAATATCCGAAAATGTAGCGATTCTATATTTTGAAGTTTTGAAATTTGATCGAAAAATTTTCAAAGGGGGTACCATAGGAAAACATGACAAAAGCGAAAGTCGCCCAATTTCAATGAAACTAAGCTACAAGATGCAGAAAATTACGCGGAATCGAATGGCGAAAAGCGCAGTTTGATATCTCGAACGGTTCTCTAGATACTCGCAGAAAACTGGTCGGGGAATGCAATTTTTGCGAAATGTTCGATTTTCTTCGATATTCAAAAAATCATATCTCGAAAACTAAAAGAGATAAATCAAAACGGGTGCCAGATTATTGACGCGGAAGGTTTGGAGCGTCAAATATCCGAAAATAAAGCGATTCTCTTTATTGAAGTTTTGAAATTTGATCGAAAAATTTTCAAAGGGGGTACCATAGGAAAACATCAGAAAAGCGAAAGTCACTCAATTTCTCTGCAATTAAGCCACAAGATGGAGAAAATTACGTGGAATCGAATGACGAAAAGCGCAGTTTGATATCTCGAACGATTCTCTAGATATTCGCAGAAAACTGGTAGGGGTATGCAATTTTTGCGAAATGATCGATTTTCTTCGATATTCAAAAAATCATATCTCGAAAACTAAAAGAGATAAATAAAAACGGGTGCCAGATTATTGACGCGGAAGGTTTGGAGCGTCAAATATCCGAAAATGAAAGCGATTCTATTTTTGAAGTTTTGAAATTTGATCGAAAAATTTTCAAAGGCAGTACCATAGGAAAACATGAAAAAAGCGAAAGTCGCTCAATTTCAATGAAACGAAGCTACAAGATGGAGAAAATTACGCGGAATCGAATGGCGAAAAGCGCAGTTTGATATCTCGAACGGTTCTCTACATATTCCCAGAAAAACTGGTCGGGGAATGCAATTTTTGCGAAATGATCGATTTTCTTCGATATTCAAAAAATCATATCTCGAAAACTAAAAGAGATAAACCAAAACGGGTGCCAGAATATTAACCGCGCGTGGTTTGGAGAGTCAAATATCCGAAAATGAAGCGATTCTATTTTTTGAAGTTTTGCAATTTGTTCGAAAAATTTCATAAGGGGGTACATAGGAAAACATCAGAAAAACGAAAGGACACTTGATTTCTATGAAAGTAAGCCACAAGATGGAGAAAATTACGGGGAATCGAATGGCGCAAACCGCAGTTTGATATCTCGAACGGTTTTCTAGATATTCGCAGAAATCTGGCCGAGGAATGCGATTTTTGCAAAATGTTCGATTTTCTTCGATTTTCAATAAATCATATCTCGAAAACTAAAAGAGATAAATCAAAACGGGTGCTAGATTATTGATGCGCGTGGTTTGGAGCGTCAAATATCCGAAAATGAAGCGATTCTATTTTTTCAAGTTTTGCAATTTGTTCGAAAAATTTCATAAGGGGGTACCATAGGAAAACATCAGAAAAACGAAAGCCACTTGATTTCTATGAAAGTAAGCCACAAGATGGAGAAAATTACGGGGAATCGAATGGCGCAAACCGCAGTTTGATATCTCGAACGGTTTTCTAGATATTCCCAGAAATCTGGCCGAGGAATGCGATTTTTGCAAAATGTTCGATTTTCTTCGATTTTCAATAAATCATATCTCGAAAACTAAAAGAGATAAATCAAAACGGGTGCCAGATTATTGATGCGGGTGGTTTGGAGCGTCAAATATCCGAAAATGAAGCGATTCTATTTTTTCAAGTTTTGCAATTTGTTCGAAAAATTTCATAAGGGGGTACCATAGGAAAACATCAGAAAAACGAAAGCCACTTGATTTCTATGAAAGTAGCCACAAGATGGAGAAAATTACGGGGAATCGAATGGCTCAAACCGCAGTTTGATATCTCGAACGGTTTTCTAGATATTCGCAGAAAACTAGAAGGGGAATGCAATTTTTGTAAAATGTTCGATTTTCTTCGATTTTCAAAAAATCCTATCTCGAAAACTAAAAGAGATAAATCAAAACGCGTGCCAGATTATTGATGCGCGTGCTTTGGAGCGTCAAATATCCGAAAATGAAGCGATTCTATTTTTTCAAGTTTTGCAATTAGTTCGAAAAATTTCATAGGGGGTACCATAGGAAAACATCAGAAAAACGAAAGACACTTGATTTCTATGAAAGTAAGACACAAGATGGAGAAAATTACGGGGAATCGAATGGCGCAAAACGCAGTTTGATATCTCGAACGGTTTTCTAGATATTCGCAGAAAACTTGTCGGGGAATGCGATTTTTGCAAAATGTTCGATTTTCAAAAAATCATATCTCGAAAACTAAAAGAGATAAATCAAAACGGGTGCCAGATTATTAACGCGCGTGGTTTGGAGCGTCAAATATCCGAAAATGTAGCGATTCTATATTTTGAAGTTTTGAAATTTGATCGAAAAATTTTCAAAGGGGGTACCATAGGAAAACATGACAAAAGCGAAAGTCGCCCAATTTCAATGAAACTAAGCTACAAGATGCAGAAAATTACGCGGAATCGAATGGCGAAAAGCGCAGTTTGATATCTCGAACGGTTCTCTAGATACTCGCAGAAAACTGGTCGGGGAATGCAATTTTTGCGAAATGTTCGATTTCTTCGATATTCAAAAAATCATATCTCGAAAACTAAAAGAGATAAATCAAAACGGGTGCCAGATTATTGACGCGGAAGGTTTGGAGCGTCAAATATCCGAAAATAAAGCGATTCTATTTTTTGAAGTTTTGAAATTTGATCGAAAAATTTTCAAAGGGGGTACCATAGGAAAACATCAGAAAAGCGAAAGTCACTCAATTTCTCAGCAATTAAGCCACGAGATGGAGAAAAATTACGTGGAATCGAATGACGAAAAGCGCAGTTTGATATCTCGAACGATTCTCTAGATATTCGCAGAAAAACTGGTCGGGGAATGCAATTTTTGCGAAATGATCGATTTTCTTCGATATTCAAAAAATCATATCTCGAAAACTAAAAGAGATAAATAAAAACGGGTGCCAGATTATTGACGCGGAAGGTTTGGAGCGTCAAATATCCGAAAATGAAGCGATTCTATTTTTTGAAGTTTTGAAATTTGATCGAAAAATTTTCAAAGGGAGTACCATAGGAAAACATGAAAAAAGCGAAAGTCGCTCAATTT
>JARFXV010002907.1:0-20000 GCA_031761425.1 Cosmopolites sordidus
AAAGATCGTACGGGCGCATATCGTTTAAATACCGTCGGGAAGGAAAATCCACGAGGATTTTTTATCCCTTAGATTTTTCGTACTCTGGCTGACTCGCTCACTCACTCACTCACTCACTCACTTTCCAGATAGATAGTGAGTGGGCGAGTGAGCGAGCGAGCTAGCTAGCTAGCTAGCGTAGAAACATAAATCTAGGTACCCGATACAAATTCTTTTTTCCGTTTTCGTCTTGCACGCACCAACGAGCGATACGAGCTGCTGTCGTTCGTCGAGGATCGTCAAAGTTGTCGTTCCCTTGTGTCTCTTAATAAAATAAAAGATAGTTCGAATTATTCGAGAGAATAATTACAGACGTGTTCTTAATCGCGCGTCAGATGACGGCAATCGATCACTGTAATGATCCTTCCGCAGGTTCACCTACGGAAACCTTGTTACGACTTTTACTTCCTCTAAATGATCAAGTTTGGTCATCTTTTCTTACACATCGACGACACCGAAGCGCCATCGCGTGTCGATCCGAAGACCTCACTAAATCATTCAATCGGTAGTAGCGACGGGCGGTGTGTACAAAGGGCAGGGACGTAATCAACGCGAGCTTATGACTCGCGCTTACTGGGAATTCCTCGTTCATGGGGAACAATTGCAAGCCCCAATCCCTAGCACGAAGGAGGTTCAGCGGGTTACCCGGGCCGCTCGGCCAGGGAAGACACGCTGATTCCTTCAGTGTAGCGCGCGTGCGGCCCAGAACATCTAAGGGCATCACAGACCTGTTATTGCTCAATCTCGTGCGGCTAGAAGCCGCCTGTCCCTCTAAGAAGAAATGTTTGTACGCCGACAGTAAAAACCGCGCGCGAACGGCGGAGCCCGTGAGGACCCCGCACGTACGGCGGGCCTTTGCGATGTCAAAAAGCGCCTAGTTAGCAGGCTAGAGTCTCGTTCGTTATCGGAATTAACCAGACAAATCGCTCCACCAACTAAGAACGGCCATGCACCACCACCCACCGAATCAAGAAAGAGCTCTCAATCTGTCAATCCTTCCGGTGTCCGGGCCTGGTGAGGTTTCCCGTGTTGAGTCAAATTAAGCCGCAGGCTCCACTCCTGGTGGTGCCCTTCCGTCAATTCCTTTAAGTTTCAGCTTTGCAACCATACTTCCCCCGGAACCCAAAAGCTTTGGTTTCCCGGAAGCTGCCCGTCGAGTCATCGGAGGAACGTCGACGGATCGCTAGCTGGCATCGTTTAAGGTTAGAACTAGGGCGGTATCTGATCGCCTTCGAACCTCTAACTTTCGTTCTTGATCAATGAAAGCGTTTTTGGCAAATGCTTTCGCTTCCGTTCGTCTTGCGACGATCCAAGAATTTCACCTCTAACGTCGCAATACGAATGCCCCCATCCGTTCCTATTAATCATTACCTCGGGGTTCCGAAAACCAACAAAATAGAACCGAGGTCCTATTCCATTATTCCATGCATACAGTATTCAGGCGAAATTTTAGCCTGCTTTAAGCACTCTAATTTGTTCAAAGTAAACGTGCCGGCCCACCTCGACACTCAGTGAAGAGCACCGCGGCAGGATTGATTTGGGCCGCCGTTAAACCGCCAACGAACGCACGCCGCGAGGCGCACGCCCGAACAGACGGCAACCGACTAAGCCCACCGGCAGGACGTCTCGCGAAACGCCAGTTAACACCGCGGACGATGAACCGGCGGCGCGAGACACAAATTCGACTACGAGCTTTTTAACCGCAACAACTTTAATATACGCTATTGGAGCTGGAATTACCGCGGCTGCTGGCACCAGACTGGCCCTCCAATTGATCCTCGTTAAAGGGTTTAGAGTGTACTCATTCCGATTACGGGGCCTCGGATGAGTCCCGTATCGTTATTTTTCGTCACTACCTCCCCGTGCCGGGAGTGGGTAATTTGCGCGCCTGCTGCCTTCCTTGGATGTGGTAGCCGTTTCTCAGGCTCCCTCTCCGGAATCGAACCCTGATTCCCCGTTACCCGTTACGACCATGGTAGGCGCAGAACCTACCATCGACAGTTGATAAGGCAGACATTTGAAAGATGCGTCGCCGGTGCGAGACCGTGCGATCAGCGTAAAGTTATTCAGAGTCACCAAGTTGTACGATGACGAGCGCGAACCCGCCACCGATTGGTTTTGATCTAATAAAAGCACTCCTTCCATCTCTGGTCGGAGCTCTGTTTGCATGTATTAGCTCTAGAATTACCACAGTTATCCAAGTAATTGTGGGTACGATCTAAGGAACCATAACTGATTTAATGAGCCTTTCGCGGTTTCACCTTAATTCGGCTTGTACTGAGACATGCATGGCTTAATCTTTGAGACAAGCATATGACTACTGGCAGGATCAACCAGGGAACTGTGCGCGCGAGCTGCAATTGCTGCTGCTGCTGCTGCTGTTGTCCGCACGTCGAGTGTCGTTCGTTTCGCCGTCGCTCGCTCGTTCGTTTACCACCCTCCTCCTCCAGGCAGGCGGCGGCGCACAACGGTGCGTCGTGGTCTGTATGGATCGGTGGGCGATTGCGTGCGTGCGTGCGTAGGTACGAGAAACGTGACGACTTTCTCGATGACGACGACGAGTGTGCGTCGAGACGACGGAAAAACCGGTCAAGACGCCACGCTCTTGCATTATAATTAGTGTCTTGTGTCGTATCATCGGTTCTTTTTTTTAATTATTATTATTACTATTATTATTTGTCTTAAACAACTACCACCGTTTTTATATATTTATTCGTGTGTGAGATGTAGCCGTCGGAGTGTATTGCTGCTGCGCTATCGATCGTCATTAATTTTATCGTCTGCGTCACCGCGCGTCATGCCGTCACACGATTTATTACATCGGGCGGCGGCGGCGGCGGCAGCAACGACAAAGGTACGTTCGAAGACAACAGCACTACTCCCCGTCGTCGTACTCGTAGAACGAAATAATATCAAAAACGTAGTTTGTATAATAAATCAAAAAAAAAATCGATGCAAACGACCAACCGAGCACAACCGATACGACCATACATAAGATATATCGTCGTTCGGCATCAATAAAACCTCGAAACATTCTCTCCGAACCACTTCGCTAGATTGAAAGCGACAAGGGAAACTCGTACGAGAAGCGTTTCGTGTTAGAAAACTCGCTCGGAAAGCTGAGAGTTACCGCACGTGTACGTTATTGTTACAGACTTTTCGCATGAACGCATTATTATATAAGGAACATGCGAAAATGTCAACACAAAATACAACCGATCGCATATGAATCGTGACACGTAAAAATTTAACGGTCCGCCGAATTCACGATCTCGCTGTGTGTAGTAAAAATCACCACATTAGAGGGACCCGATTGTGTATCCGAACAGACGACTTGACTCGCCGCTCGAACCTCGGATCACCACATGAGGCGGCGGAATCTTAAATCCGGCGTCGATCCGCGAACGACGGCACGACCCTGATTTACAAGCAACACCGACCGATTGGAAAACGTTCGGCAAAAACGATCGATACATCATATATGTGAGATTTTGTAATTATATATATTTGTATGTGTTTGTATATTTATGTGTTTATACATATATATATATAAAAAAAGTGTGTAAATATAATATATGTATATATGTATATATATATATATATATATATATATATATATATATATATATATATATATATATATATATATATATATATATATATATATATATATTTATATATATACGTATGTATATACGTATATATATACATATATATATATATATATATATATATATATATATATATATATATATATATATATATATATATATATATATATATATACATATATATATATATATATATATATATATATATATATATATATATATATATATATATATATACATATATATACATATATATATATATATATATATATATATATATATATATATATATATATATATATATATATATATATATCCAGCCTAAGATACTGGACGGGTCACGGGTGGTGGATAGTGAAAGTTCCATTAGATATTAATGGACAGCTGCGAATATCTCAAAATAAGCAGCCCCGAACCAAGGCACAAAAAAAAACAAAATCCACTTAGCGTCTGACTTGTATCAAGCGGTTGAATGGTCAGCGTCTGTTCACCAGTGGTGCGGCTGATATTTAAATTCTGGAACTAACCCCCTCCAGTCTTAACCTCTGAACCGTCATGGTTCAAACCTTTAATTCAAAGTACAAGATGAATCGTTCTAGTAATTACAAAATTACCCCAGGAGGTAGACAATCCTCTGCCAACCGGACTTTCGGATTCTGGGGCGTCCGGGCTAAGTAAATAATCGACTTATGACACTATCCTCAAATGTGCTAACAAAAACTATACATTAATCAATGCACACCTCCCGGTTAACGAAGAAAATAAATCTAATCTTGAAAAAGTAAATAAGTCCTGGGAAATTCTGGAAAAGACTATCTCTAAATTTCCTACCAACCATGTAAAAATCCTATCGGGTGATTTCAACGCCGCCCAACTAGGGAAAGAAAAAAGTACAGGAAGGAAAACTGTCGGCAGTTTTCCAACTCATAAATGGGCCAACCATAATGGTAGAAAATTGGTTGAACTATGTTCGCAGTTTAATCTAAGAAGGATGTCAACACAATTTAAGAAGAAAATAACAAAACAAAAGACATGGATGTGCCCAAACACGTACATGGATGAATTTCAAAATGACCATGTTGCCAATTCGTACCCCAATTATAAAGAGATTTTGAACGTTCGAGTCGATAAAGGAGCAAATATAGACACGGATCACCACCTGACTAGTATCAAACTTAGCTGAAAACCTCGAAAACTTATTCAAAAGAGGCTGCTAATACCAAAGTTTGACCCAACGAAAATAAAACCAGCCCTAACAGAAGAGCTAGATAAACAACCAGCACAGAACTGGCAAGAATTGAAACAAAAAATTATTAAAACAGCCTTAAAGTTGGTCCCTTTACAAAAACGTAGAAAACATCCGTGGTGGGATGAAGTTTGCGAGCAAGGAGTATTAAGCCGAAGTAAAACATTCAAAGATTGGAACAGTCAAAAGACAGTTATAAACTATAACATCTTTTTGGAAGTAAGAAAAGAAACATCGAAGCTAGTTAGAGAAACTAAAAGAAAATATGAAAACAATCAACTTATTGAAATAGAAAAAGATTTCCAAAAAACTAACACCCGAAACTTTTATAAAACATTTAAAACTAAATTAATAGGCTATCAACCGCAAAGTCTTTGCTTCCAAAATGAAAACGGACAATCAGCTCTAAATAACCAAGACAATTGCAAAGAACTAGCGAAATATTTAGAACAAATAGTAAACTGTCCTGAGCCCTTAAACAAATTAGCAACACTAAACCCTAAACAAACAAACCCAGATTCATTACCACCGAAAGAAGATGAAATAATTAGGCAAATCGAGCGGCTTAAAAATGACAAAGCTTCTGGAGAAGATGGAATCACTGCTGAACTTTTGAAATCCGCTGGTCCCCAGGTACACAATCAAGGAAATAACCAAAATTCTACGAGAAGTTAGGCGAACCGAACGGATTCCGGAAGATTGGAAAGAAGCTCTAATCTATCTACTACATAGGAAAGGACATAGAACGGATGTAAACAACTATAGAGGGATATTTCTTCTCCCAGTTTGTTACAAGATTCTATCTCAATGTCTACTAGACAGAGCACAGGGACAGTTAGAACCTAACATTGGTGAATATCAACCAGGTTTTCGACCGGGGGGCAGATCCAGCCCTGAACAGATCCTGAATCTAAAGTTGATTCTAAGACATCAAGAACTGTACAATAAAAATCTCGTCTGTACATTTGTGGATTTCAAAAAAGCATGAGACTCTATTGACCGCGAATCTTTATTCCGAATCTTCCGAAAGAACAAGGACCAGATCTCTGAAAAAACGCTGGGGATTATTAAAGCAACGTTAACTAACACAAGGTTAAAAGTAAAATTCATGGTTGACATCTCTCAGAGCCCTTCGAAATTAAAACTGGAGTGAGACGAGGGGATGGAGGACTCTCGCCACTCCTATTTAACTGTGTTCTAGAAAAAATAATATAGGAGTGGCGTGAAAAAAAATAAGTTGGCCCTGAATGTTGACCAGCCCATTAAACTGGGGAGAACCAACATCAATACTGATTGTCTGGCATCTGCTGATGATCTAGCAATTTTAGCTCAAGATATATTAAGGGCACAGATACAGATTGAAATCCTAAAGGAAACAGACTAAGCACGCCATAAGCTAACATGACCTGCAACAGACTAAGAACGCCATTTCTAAAAACAAAATATGGTAACATCAGACGAGTCTCTCAATTCAAATATTTGGGTGAAATAATCATGGAAAATGGATTGGAAAAAGCGGCCAATAAGGATAGATGTCAAAAAATGGAAACGGCATTAAGGCTTACACAAAATATTTATAACAAAAAGTGCCTATCTAAAAACATAAAACTGAGACATTACAACACAATTATTAAGCCAGAATGTCTATATGCTGCAGAAACGCTCATTTTGAATAGAAAGAGGGACATCGAGGACATTGAAAAGAAGGAAAGAAAAATCCTAGGCCCCAAACAAATAAATAGCCACAACATACCGACATCGGGAATACCAAGAGATCAAACAATACTCAGATATACATAGCGATATGTGAGAAAAAGAAGACTTAAATTTTACGGACACATAAAACGGATGAATCCGAGTAGGCTAACTAGACAAATAGTCGAATTTTATGAAAATAGGAGTAGAGTCGACTTCGACTTATCTAGCCAGGCTTTTGGGTTAGCCCTCAAGGCTCTTGCCCGTTTCTAGTCAACTTTACCCTATATGGGCACTAATTTTTTAGGGTCTCTATCTGACCCGGGTATGCCTAGCAAGTGGCATAGATAAGAAAGGATAGTCTATAAGATGATCCTGGCGAACTTCTGAGATTAATATGAAAGAAAAGGAAAATGAAATTTTGCTTTTTCCCCATCAGCAATATGACGGGTTTTTTGCCATTGGTCCGGTCCGATCGATCGGAGATGATCTCTCAGACCGCCTGGCCACGGCGGTTAGGGACTGTTGTCGAAGCGGTCTTACGCGAGCCGGGAATCGAAAATTCGATTCCTTTCTGCTCGCAGCCCGTAAGGCAAATTGGGGCAATTGGCTAGCTTTACCCGGAAAATCCGGGTAGGTTGTCCGGTATAGATAGGACTAGCGGGTTTTCGCTCAAGCTTGCCTGTAGGCAAAACTTGGCGTAAATTTGGGAATGGAATTTAGAGACCGGGGGTACACCGGTCTCTATAATAATTTGAGTGTTTCGAACGTACCACGGCGCGTTTAGTGCCATACGCAAGGTTTTGTTCTGAAACGTTTGTGAAGTTATTTAGCCGCCGTCGGCGTTAGAAAACGAAAATAAATCGTAAGACCGTATAAATAAAAGGGACTTATCATTGTTACGTAAAATTGGGTTTTAACTATCGGAGATAGTTTACTCGAACGACAAATCAAGAAGTACAAAAGTTTGAGGATTCCGTACCCCTTGCTGATAGGAGTAGAGCTAAAGTAGAAATAATTAGATGGATTGCTGCAATTAAAGAGGACCTAAGATCAGCAAATATTACACAAAGTGAAATTCAGGATAGAGGCTGTTTCAGACACAAGGTGAACGTTTGGAAGGTTGGCCAGAGAGAAAAATGTAGGAAGACCGGAACAACTTGGTCTGACGAAAGGAAAAACGCTCATAGCGAAAGAATGAAATTAGTATGGGTGCGAAGGAAGGTTAACAACAACAAACGCCTCTAATTGTACATCGCGTGGTCCACCAGGGCCCATAAGTAAATAATAATAATAAATATATATATATATATATATATATATATATATATATATATATATATATATATATATATATATATATATATATATCAGATAAATTTTGGAACAAAGTATGTTACACCAAGAGTCAATAACCACCTGAGGGTTCCCGCGAAAAAAAAATAAGGACATTTAAAAAACCAACGACACCTATGGAGGCTGTCTTTTTTCTTCGACGAATTTTGGGAAAACCGGCCAAAACCATAGAGCCCGGCTAGCACATATCATGTACAAGATGGACGACTCTCGGATAGATCGAAAGTTTTTATTTTTCGAGAATAATCATTTACATCCTATACACATACACTCTAAAAAAGCGTCGAGCGTTATCGCTGGAAAAAAAAAATCCCGCTAATTTCAACTCGGGCATTAAGCCACAATAATATTCGGGTTTTCAGTTTGTGTGTGTGTGTGTTTAAAAATATTTTACTTTCATGCATCTAATGCTAATTTCGAACCTAGATGTCTGTGCGGATAGGCGATATGCTTGATATTTTTTTTTTTATATTTAAAATTCGTGGCTCTGAAAAGAGCCATTTTCTTTTTATTATCGTTCGAAATATTAATCTCGCCAGTTCTTGCTTCTGATCTTTGATACGTTTATCTATTTTTACTTGGAACTGGTGTATTTGGTCACGGCTTTGGTCCCCTCGCTAACGGCGTGTTTGGCTAATTCACCCGGTAAAAGTAATCTGACCGCCGTTTGAATTTCTCTACTGGTTATGGTCGATCTTTTGTTGTAATGAGCCAAACGCGATGCTTCGGCCGCTATCCTCTCGAAAATGTCATTAACGAAAGAATTCATGATCGACATGGCCTTGCTGGAAATTCCCGTATCCGGATGTACCTGTTTCAGCACTTTGTAAATATAAATGGCGTAACTTTCCTTCCTCCTGCGCTTCTTTTTTTTATCACCTTTCGAGATGTTTTTTTGTGCCTTTCCCGCTTTTTTGGCCGCTTTCCCGCTAGTTTTTGGTGGCATTATGGACAAAGAGGACGATTTTTTTTTAAATGTACATACGGTACAATAAAAATCCGTATCATAAATTGACCCTTGAGCCGATAAAAGTTCACTTCTTTTTTGTACTGGAGCGTACGGGTACGATATGCTCCGCCCATTTAACCGTAAGGCGTATTTTTACGATTCCATTGGAGACTGTACCGCCGCATATATATAAAAAGGAAGGGTCCCGACAGAAAATAGTCTCTCATCTGACTCTACGACGACGGTCGTGCCGTGCGATCTGATCAATTGTAAGCAAAGAACAAAAAAAAATCAGCATGTCTGGACGCGGAAAAGGAGGCAAAGTTAAAGGAAAGGCCAAGTCGCGTTCGAATCGTGCCGGATTGCAGTTTCCGGTCGGCCGTATTCACAGATTGTTGAGGAAAGGAAATTACGCGGAACGCGTAGGTGCAGGAGCACCGGTATATTTGGCCGCGGTAATGGAGTATCTTGCCGCCGAAGTATTGGAATTGGCCGGAAACGCCGCCAGAGATAACAAAAAGACGAGAATTATCCCACGACATTTGCAGCTCGCCATTAGAAATGACGAAGAATTGAACAAACTATTGTCCGGCGTGACCATCGCACAAGGTGGTGTTTTACCTAACATTCAGGCCGTGCTATTGCCAAAAAAGACCGACAGTAAAACGAAGTAAAATCGAAACAACTTCTCTATCCCTACTTGAAGATGATGATGATGATGATGGTCTTCGCCTGATTCGAAATATCGGTCCTTATCAGGACCAACAAAATATCTATGAAAAGAAAAAACAATATTGATCCGTAAACAAAAATTAAAGTTACAAACGAACAACGGACGTCAGATATATATTATTCGCCGGTTCTAGTCTCGATGGATTTTTTTATTTGTATTTTTTTTTAATTTTTTTTATTTTTTTTTAAATATATAATTGTACAAAATCAGTTATTATTAGTAATATCGAATTACTACTCGGATATATTTCGGCGTCTTGTCTAAATGGATGTTTTTTTCTATATTTCTTTTAATTTCAAGTAACAATAAATGTTGTGGTTCTGAAAAGAACCGTTTTTTTTTTTGGAAAATGTTACGCTTTCGTAAACATATTTTCCTACATCATCATTCCAGATGATGGTTTTGGTGGTGGTGGTCGTCGATAATCTGTATTGGGAACATTCGATTTATTCATACCTCTTGAAAGATTAAGATGTAACGACGAAAATCGGGGTCTTCGTTTATTTCTTCTTTTTTGGGGAAGCTGCTTTCTTCGCTTTGCCCCCGCCGGCAGCGGCGGCGGCAGCTGGAGATCTAGCGCTTTTCGGTTTAGGAGCCTTGGGTTTCTTGGTAGGGCCGGCTTTGTTTGATTTCTTCGCTTTCGACGGAGATTTCGCCTTCGATGGCACCGTAGCGGCGGCGGCGGCAACTGTTACCGCCGAAGATCCCGAACTAGCCGATTTTCCCGTTTTCTTTTCGACGGCTTTCTTTACCGAAGCCTTCTTCTCGGCTACGACGACCGCAGCTTTCTTCGATTTTCCTGCTGCCTTTTTGGTTGTCTTTTTTTCAGTCGTCGCTGCTGCTGCTGCTGCTGCTGCTGCCACCGCCGCTGTCGTTCTTTTCGTCGGACTCTTTTTGCTACCTCCTTTGGCCGCCGCCGCCGCCGCCGCCGCTCCCACTGAAATATTTCTTTTCTTTTGTCCAGAGGATGAAGAAGCAGCACTCGTCGCCGATTGTTTCGCTTGAACCGACGAACTAGACGATGCCGCTGCCAGCTTAAAAGAACCGGACGCACCTTTTCCTTTGGTCTGAACCAGGGTACCGGATGCAACTGCCGATTTTAAATATTTCTTGATGAAAGGCGATACTTTCTCGGCATCGACCTTGTAGTTGGCGGCAATATACTTCTTGATCGCTCTCAATGACGAACCGCCCCTTTCTTTCAATCCCTTAATTGCGTTTGTTACCATTTCGGCCGTCGGTGGATGCGTAGCTTTGGCTTTGGGATTTTTTCTTTTAACGGTTTTTTCCTTTTTTGATGAAGCCGATGCCGCCGCCGCCGCCGCCGACGACGGTGCGGGCGGTACAGACGAGGGCCCGGAACCGCCTCCGCTTGTGCCCGACAGATTAGATGGAGATGTAGCCTGACCGGCGATTTCCGCGTCTGCCATTTTGCCGCGCGCTCGCGCGTGTTATCGTCAAATGTTAATGTAACGAAGAACTCACTACTATCGCGTTTCGCTAAAGAACAGAATCGTATTGCTGCTCGTCCTTCGTCGTCTGTTGCGTCTTACTAAATATGCCCACTCGCTCCACCAAAAAGTTGCATAGTAAGTAAAACGGGCGAACGGCGGACTGAGCGTCTGACTGTCGACACTGCTCCTGATTCCGGCTTCGCCGGGACCTTTAACGAGCTCGGAACAAAGTTTTTATTTTGTATTTTTCATTAGTAAATGCCATTCACCGGATTGCAATATTTAACTTGATTCGTTGTCAATACCTTGAAGCTACCGGAGGCATTTGGTTCATGTCGATCCTTCGACAAGGTTCAATTTAAAAAAATCACAACTAACCGACGATCTCGACGTTTCAAGAAAAACATTCTAATTAGTTCGATTATTTCAGTTAAGTAAACCAGATATTACAGATTGTCCAGGCGATACAAATACCTCAGATATATCACCGATCGGTGGAGTATTCGGATTTCGAGATATATAAACGACTTTGCCGAAAAAATGTTTTTCCCGATGACCTGTCACCGTTCTATTCTCCCTTTGAAAGGTAAACGAGTCTCGTTCTTATACACCGCCTAGTTAACTATCGTACCGCTAAAATAAAAAATAGAGCACGTAAATTATGGAACGAACAAATGGCATGTCTGTAATCGGAACGGTTGGGAAAAATTAACGGGAATATCCTCCCTCATCTCGAGGGCGATTGTCTTTTTTTTTTAAGTATTTCTTTAAACATGGCGACGGCGTTTCTACCTACCTAAATAACCACCGCAAGAATTATATGATTTGATCATTTCGAATAAATGATTTAATACTAAAAAGAGACTTACGCTATTATCATCCACGTTAGCACTGCGTTGGTTTCTTTTAAGGCTTTCCCGAAATTTAACGAAGGGAATTCATAGCACCTCTTTTATCTACAATGTGTCCGTCGTCGGTCTGTCTCCCTCTTTCTGCCTAATTTAATATTTAAGAAAGTTTTATAGATAGTCGTCGTGGTGTAATTAACGATGGAAATTCCACCTACTGTGTCGACAATTAGTCACTTTTTTAAGTATGTTTTTTTGCCGCCGCCGCCGCCGCCGCAGTTCTGAAAAGAGCCGTTTATTTATTGTGTCTTGAGTTCCTTTATTTTTTTTTTTTTTTGTAAAACATCAGGTAATTTAACCGCCGAAGCAGTACGCCCTTGACGTTTCAAGGCATACACAACGTCGTCCGTGGCGATGACGGTTATTCAATTGGCGTGTTCTGTTTAAGTTACGGCATCTCTGATACCGTATTCTCATTAACGTTAGCTGTACGCTCGTTTCATTTAAGGCATTTCCGAAAATTAACGATGAGAATTCATCCACAATGTGTCCAATGTATTTTATATAGACATTCACTATAACATTAACGATGAAAATTCCATCCGCTTTATCGAGACAATATTTTTTATCCTTTATTTGGGTTTTTCGCCACTATCTAAAACTCAAAAAATATCAAAAATATCTGTTCTTATTTAATATATGAACACGCCACAATCATTTCGACATTACTTATCGAGACAATGTCTCCCTTTTCTATGTGAGTGTGGATTTTGAAAAGAACCTTTCTTTATGCCCGGAGTTCTTTTTTTTATAATATCGCAAATCGTCAGTAAATCTAACCGCCAAAATAGTGTAGAGAGTACGCCCCTGACATACATTCAAGGCATACACAACCATGGCGATGACGGTTTTTCTCTTGACGTGTTAGGAATTCAGTTACTGCATCTCTGATACCTTATTCTCATCCACGTTACTTCAATTTGTTTTGCGCTCGTTAAATTGAATGCTTCCCCGAAAATTAGGGATGGAAATTCATCCCCACCTGCTTTATCCACAATGTGTCCGTCTCCCCCCTTTTTCTATCTTATTTTATATGTGAGAAAATTTTCTAGATAATCGTATAAATAATGATGAAAATTTCACCTATGTTGTCGACAATGTATCCCTTTTTTTATGTAAGTATTTTTTTTTTGTGGTTCTGAAAAGAACCGGTTTTTTGTGTCTGTCTAGAATTCGTTTTTTTGTTTGTTTTCTTTTAATATTGCAAAACATCGGGTAATTTAACCGCCAAAACCGTAGAGAGTACGCCCTTGACGTTTCAAGGCATACACGACGTCCATAGCGGTGACAGTTTTCCTCTTGGCGTGTTCCGTATAAGTTACGGCATCTCTGATTACGTTTTCGAGGAATACTTTCAAGACACCTCTGGTTTCTTCGTAAATCAAACCGGATATGCGCTTGACGCCACCACGTCGGGCCAATCTTCGAATTGCAGGTTTGGTGATGCCTTGAATATTATCACGAAGCACTTTACGATGCCTTTTAGCGCCTCCTTTTCCCAACCCCTTTCCGCCTTTGCCTCTTCCGGTCATTTTTTTTTTTTTTAATTTTATATAATTATTTTAAATTCAAATCGACGATCGATTGGTCAATTCTTATAAATGAAACGTCCTCGTTTTGGATTGACGGAACACGACTGTCGGCATACATGACACATATGCTACTTTTGTCAGATTTCGGGAACGTCCCGCCCATTGCTCTCGACCCGACCAATAGCTAGTTGCCGGACCACTAGCGAGTCGCCTGAGAGAATAAAACACCAATTTTGGTATGCGTCGATCATCATTCTGTAATTGTCGTTCGATAAGTGCTCATCGTTGTCGACTCCTATCCGTAATTTAACCTTAGTGTTCTTGTACCTTTGACTGTACTTGTAATATTCGGTAAAGAGAGAGATGGCCCGTACGAAGCAAACCGCACGCAAATCGACCGGTGGCAAAGCTCCTAGGAAACAATTGGCGACCAAGGCGGCAAGAAAGAGTGCCCCCGCAACCGGCGGGGTGAAGAAACCTCACCGTTACAGGCCAGGTACCGTCGCCCTGCGAGAAATCCGTCGTTACCAGAAGAGCACCGAACTGTTGATCAGAAAATTACCCTTTCAACGTTTGGTACGTGAAATCGCACAAGATTTCAAAACGGATTTACGTTTCCAGAGTTCCGCAGTCATGGCTTTACAAGAAGCCAGCGAGGCCTATCTGGTCGGTCTTTTCGAAGATACAAATCTGTGTGCCATTCATGCCAAACGTGTCACCATCATGCCCAAAGACATCCAGCTGGCTAGGCGTATTCGAGGCGAACGTGCCTAAATATAATTAATGTAAATGTATATGTGTGCGTATATATCATAAAAGTATAACAAAAAACCGGTTCTTTTCAGAACCAACAATATGAGTATGTATAAATAAGAAAGGGAAAACAAACATCGTGCAAGAAAACCCGTTGTTTCGACTCGTTATACGAAACGATGCTTAAAGCAAAAGCGAAACATAAGCTTGGAGGTTTTTTTTTTCATTTCATTTTTGATTCGAAATAATTATCAAGTTGCTCTTTTTCTTATTTCAGAATTATACGCTAATTTTACGTTGACATTGTTTTTTTTTTGTTTTTTTTTTCCTCGCTCGAAACAATTATCACGCCATTTTTTCCCTCGTTAGTGATACTTATAATAGAGAAAATAAGTAAATTTCACCATATTCTATAATATGGTGAAGGCGAGCGTTTGCCCCCTACGGTCCACGCCTCCTTAAAAGAAAATGTAAGGGGGGTTGCATTCAGGAATAGAGGGGATCTCAATGTGTTCTAAAATAGGGGGATCGCAACGCATAAAGGGTGTAGCAACATATTTTACTTAACTTTTTGGCCAATTAGTGGATCGCGACAACGTATTTATCGCGCCGGTTTTTCTCTCGCTAGTGATACATATACTATTGAAAATAAGTAATTTTCGCCATATTATAGGGTCCAATGCCTCTTCAAGACTAAAATATATAGGGGGTCTCAAAGTGTTCAAAAAATAAGAGGGTCGCAACGTTTTCTTACTTACGACGACGACGATTCTAAAACGATTGGGAACCGAAGACCTAAAGGATAAGTTAGATGTATTATTTGCTCGGAGTCGATTACAGACCGTTTATTTTTCGTTCTTTTTTTTATTATCTTTAACATTTGTGGCTCTGAAAAGAGCCGTTTTTTTTTTTTCGTCTTCCGTTCGAAATAATTGTGACGCCAGTCTTACTTTTGTTTCATTCACGTATTTACTTTGAACTGGTGTATTTGGTGACGGCTTTGGTACCTTCGCTAACGGCGTGTTTGGCTAATTCCCCAGGCAGAAGTAATCTGACTGCCGTTTGAATTTCTCTACTTGTTATTGTGGACCTTTTGTTGTAGTGAGCCAAACGGGAAGCTTCAGCAGCTATCCTTTCGAAAATGTCATTAACGAAAGAATTCATGATCGACATGGCCTTGCTGGAAATTCCAGTATCCGGATGGACTTGTTTCAACACTTTGTAAATATAAATGGCGTAACTTTCCTTCCTCCTGCGCTTCTTCTTTTTATCGGTTTTCGAGATGTTCTTTTGAGCCTTTCCGGCTTTCTTGGCCGCCTTACCGCTGGTTTTAGGTGGCATTGTTGTTGGACAAACTGAACGATTTTACGTACGTATGGCAGAAGTTCGTATCGTAAACTGATTCTCGAACGGGCAACCTCGTCCGTTTTGTGACGGATCGTACGGGTTCGTTTAGCTCCGCCCATACAACTAACCGTCTGGTTCGTCCGTTGAGTATATAATGGGGTATGCCGATTAATACAGTATCTCATATGACTCTGCGACGTTCGTGTCGTACGAATCTGAACGGTTATAGTTAAAAAAACAAAATAAAATAACCAAACATGTCCGGACGTGGAAAAGGTGGCAAAGTTAAAGGGAAAGCAAAGTCTCGCTCGAATCGTGCCGGATTGCAGTTTCCTGTCGGTCGTATTCACAGATTGTTGAGAAAAGGAAATTACGCGGAACGTGTCGGTGCCGGAGCACCGGTATATTTGGCCGCGGTGATGGAATATCTAGCCGCCGAAGTATTGGAATTGGCGGGAAATGCCGCCAGAGATAACAAAAAGACGAGGATTATACCACGACATTTACAATTAGCCATTCGAAATGACGAAGAATTGAACAAACTATTGTCCGGCGTGACCATCGCACAAGGGGGTGTTTTGCCTAACATTCAGGCCGTGCTATTGCCAAAGAAGACCGACAGTAAAACGAAATAAAATATTAAAACGGATTGCTGCATCCCTGCACGATGGATCTTTACCTGATTCGAAATATCGGTCCTTTTCAGGACCAACAAAACATCTTTGGAATGAAAAAAAAAATACTATCGATACGTATTCCTTATACAGTTGCATGATCTATAGATATACTTTAAGTATGTACATCAATTAAAGTTAAATGAAATGCCTGACAGGCATAAGACAATAGCATTATCAATAAAAAAAATACCTCATGATCTCCTTAGCGTTTTATCGATATGAATCGAGAATTACGTGACTGGGAAACGTTAAAAACACCTGAGAAACGCAAAAAAAAACCGCTACAAATGGAGGGACTTAAATCGGCATAAAATCCTCGCGGGCATCGTTCGGTGGTAACCTTTTCAAATAGTTAGTAGTATCGATTTAATATTACCTTTCGGATATATATATATATATATATATATATATATATATATATATATATATATATATATATATATATATATATATATATATATATATATATATATTATATGTATATATAGATATATATATATATATATATATATATATATATATATATATATATATATATATATATATATATATATATATATATATATATATATATCAGTATCATGACTTAAGGGATGTTTATTCTTAATTTTTTTTCAGTGACATTAAATGTTGTGGTTCTAAAAAGAACCGATTTTTGAAAACCGTAAAGCTTTTGTAAACGTGCAGGTTTTCTACGTCTTCTCCGGATGATGATGATGATGATGATGGAGGTGGTTAATACGAGACGGTCGTTGTAGTCAACAATCTGTGTTGTGCACATTCGATTTCTTCATACCTCTTGATCGAGATTATGATGAAACCACAAAGGAGAGAACCGTTTACTTCTTCTTTTTTGGGGAAGCTGCTTTCTTCGCTTTGCCTCCGGTTGCGGCTGGAGACTTGGCACTTTTCGGTTTGGGAGCCTTAGGTTTCTTGGTAGGGCCAGCTTTGTTTGATTTCTTCGCTTTCGACGGTGATTTTGCCTTCGATGGCACCGTGGCGGCGGCGGCGGCGGCGGCGCCAACTGTTATCGCCGAAGATCCCGAACTAGCCGATTTTCCCATTTTCTTTTCGACGGCCTTCTTCACCGATACCTTCTTCTCGGCGGCGGCAACTTTCTTTGGTTTCCCGGTGGCCTTTTTGACTGTCTTTTTTTTTTCTGCCGTCGTCGTCGTCGTCGTCGTTCTCTTCGCCGGACTCTTTTTACCGCCTGCTTTGGTTGCTGCCGTAGTGTTTCTTTTCCTTTGACCACCACCACCACTAACGGAGGATGATGAAACAACACTTGCCGCCGATTGTTTCGTTTGAACCGACGAACTAGACGACGCCGCTGCTGCCAATTTAAACGAACCGGACGCCCCCTTTCCTTTAGTCTGAACCAAGGTGCCTGATACGACCGCCGATTTTAAATATTTCTTAATGAAAGGCGATACTTTCTCGGCATCGACCTTATAGTTGGCGGCGATATACTTCTTGATCGCTCTCAACGACGAACCTCCCCTTTCTTTCAGACCCTTAATGGCGTTGGTTACCATTTCGGCGGTGGGTGGATGCGTAGCTTTGGCTTTGGGATTTTTTCTTTTTGCAGTTTTTTCTTTTTTCGATGAAATCGTCGCCGATGCCGCCGTTGTTGCTGCTGTAGGTGCAGATGAAGCCCCTGAACCACCGCTACCCGTTCCTAACTGATTAGATGGAGACGTGGCTTGACCGCCGACTTCTGCATCTGCCATTTCTCGTTGTCGTCGTCGTCGTCGTCGTCAAAGATTGATAAAATATAACAGACAAATCTTTAGTCTCACGATGAAGTGCGGTACCGTAACGATGCTCGCGCGACAATTACGTTTTACTAAATGATTTTTTTGTACCTACAGATGGCCTATCTTACCCGAAGGGGCGAACGGAGGACTGAACGTCTACGCGTAGACACTGCTCCGTTTTCCGGCTTAGCCGAGACCTTTAACGAGGTTGGAACATTTTTTTAATTTTGTATTTTTCGTTAATAAATGCCATATTCCAGATTACAAAATTCATTCAGACTCGTTGTCATTACCTTCAGGATACAGCAGCTGTTCGGTTCGTGTCGATCTGTCGACAAGATCAAATTAAAAGATCCACGACAAACCTACGATTTCGACATTTCAAGAGAAACATTTTATGTGCTTCGATTATTTCGGATAAATATGGGATAAATAAGATATAGCCCCGTCGATGCCAATACCTCCAATATATCACCGGTCGATTAAGTACACGGATTCGTAGAGCAATAGATAACCTTACTGGAAAAAAAAAACTATTTTCGGCGACCTGCCATCGATCTTCTCTCCCATCGAAGGGAATCTAGTCTCGTTCTTATCCTTCGTCTTGGCCACCACCTTGCTAACTATCGTACCGTTATAATACATTTCAATATGTTTATTATTGGCGGATAAGATAGGATCAATTATCAAACGTACTGGAGATCGAACGCACATTTAAAAGAAAGACATATCCGTAATCGCAACGATTGGAGAAGTTAGGCTAGAAAGTTCTCTCGATGGCGATTCTTGGGCGAAAACGGCGTCCGTACTTATCAGTAGCTACATGAATTATTCGATCCGATCATTTCGATTAAATACGTAAAAATAAACGTATGTGAACCAAGTCCAGTCGTATTCTCACCGATGTCACCTCAATTAATTTTAAGCACGTTTATTGTAACGACTCTCCACCGATTAACGGGAGATATTCCACCTTGGTTGTCCATAATCTCCATGTCTGTCTATGTTATTTATTTTTTTTTTTTTTAATTGTCGTTTTATGGACTCTCGGGCAATTAACGAAGTGAATTCCACTTTCGTTATCGACAATGTTCTCTCTCTATTTTTTTTTATAATTTAGAA
The DNA here is from genome assembly GCA_031761425.1 of Cosmopolites sordidus. Lineage (NCBI taxonomy): Eukaryota > Metazoa > Arthropoda > Insecta > Coleoptera > Curculionidae > Cosmopolites > Cosmopolites sordidus. Next base: position 19,180 of record JARFXV010002907.1, read on the forward strand.
TGTTATTTTGTGGTCCTGAAAAGAACCGTTTTTTTTTTGTGTCTGGATTTCGTTTTTTAGATATTTTAAAACGTCAAATAATTTATCTGCAACTTAACCGCCGAAACCGTAGAGAGTACGTCCTTGACGTTTCAAGGCATACACCACATCCATGGCGGTGACCGTTTTCCTCTTGGCGTGTTCCGTATATGTTACGGCATCCCTGATAACGTTCTCGAGGAACACTTTCAATACACCTCTGGTTTCTTCGTATATCAAACCCGATATACGTTTGACGCCACCACGTCGGGCTAATCTTCGAATGGCGGGTTTGGTGATGCCTTGAATATTATCACGTAGCACTTTACGATGACGTTTGGCGCCTCCTTTTCCCAAACCCTTTCCGCCTTTGCCTCTTCCGGTCATTTTTTTTTTTTTTCTCAAATACTTGTTAGTCAAACGGTCTTCGCGTCGAATCAACGAAACACATTTAATTTCTTAAACTTATATATGGGTTTCCGGGGAGGCCCCGCCCATCGTTCGTTACCGGGCCAATGGCCTGCAACGTAGGAGAGGGTATAACAAATTCGAGAGATTTTTTTTAATTGTCATTCGGCTGGGGCGTGTCGTTGTCGACCTCTGTGATTTAACCGTTGTGTTCTTATACGTCCGTCTGTAATTGTAATAGTCCGAGAAGAGATGGCCCGTACGAAGCAAACCGCACGCAAATCGACCGGTGGCAAAGCTCCTAGGAAACAATTGGCGACCAAGGCGGCAAGAAAGAGTGCCCCCGCAACCGGCGGGGTGAAGAAACCTCACCGTTACAGGCCAGGTACCGTCGC
>JARFXV010002908.1:0-20998 GCA_031761425.1 Cosmopolites sordidus
AACGGTTTTCTAGATATTCGGAGAAAACTGGTCGGGGAATGCGATTCTTGCAAAATGTTCGATTTTCTTCGATTTTCAAAAAATCATATCTCGAAAACTAAAAGAGATAAATCAAAACGGGTGCCAGATTATTGATGCGCGTGTTTTGGAGCGTCAAATATCCCAAAATGAAGCGAATCTATTTTTTAAAGTTTTGCAGTTTGTTTGAAAAATTTTATAAGGGGGTACCATAGGAAAACTTCAGAAAAGTGAGAGCCACTCAATTTCTATGAAAGTAAGCCACAAGTTGGAGAAAAGTACGGCGATCGAATGCCACAAAGCGCAGTTTGATATCTCGAACGGTTTTCTAGATATTGGCAGAAAAACTGGTCGGGGAATGCGATTTTTACAAAAATGTTCGATTTTCTTCGATTTTCAAAAAATCATATCTCGAAAACCAAAAGAGATAAATCAAAACGGGTGCCAGATTATTGAGCAGTTTGATATCTCGCAGTTTGATATCTCGCAGTTTGAATATCTCGAACGGTTTTCTAGATATTCGGAGAAAACTGGTCGGGGAATGCGATTTTTGCAAAATGTTCGATTTCTTCGATTTTCAAAAAATCATATCTCGAAAACTAAAAGAGATAAATCAAAACGGGTGCCAGATTATTGATGCGCGTGATTTTGGAGCGCCAAATATCCGAAAATGAAGCGATTCTATTTTTTACAGTTTTGCAATTTGTTCGAAAAATGTCATAAGGGGGTACAATAGGAAAACTTCAGAAAAAGTGAAAGCCAGGCAATGTCTATGAAGTAAGCCACAACATGGAGAAAAGTACGGCGAATCGAATGGCGCAAAGCGCAGTTTGATATCTCGAATGGTTTTCTAGATGTTCGCAGAAAACCGGTCGGGGAATGCGATTTTTGCAAAATGTTCGATTATCTTCGATTTTCAAAAAAATCATATCACGAAAACTAAAAGAGATAAATCAAAACGGGTGCCAGATTATTGATGCGCGTGATTTGGAGCGCCAAATATCCGAAAATGAAGCGATTCTATTTTTTTACAGTTTTGCAATTTGTTCGAAAAATGTCATAAGGGGGTACAATAGGAAAACTTCAGAAAAGTGAAAGCCAGGCAATGTCTATGAAAGTAAGCCACAACATGGAGAAAAGTACGGCGAATCGAGTGGCACAAAGTGCAGTTTGATATCTCGAACGGTTTTCTAGATATTCGCAGAAAAACTGGTCGGGGAATGCGATTTTTTGCAAAATGTTCGATTTCAAAAAATTATATTCTCGAAAACTAAAAGAGATAAATCAAAACGGGTGCCAGATTATTGATGCGCGTGTTTTGGAGCGTCAATTATCCGAAAATGAAGCGATTCTATTTTTTAAAGTTTTGCAATTTGTTCGAAAAATTTCATAAGGGGTACCATTGGAAAACTTCAGAAACTGAAGCCACGCAATGTCTATGAAAGTAAGCCACAAGATGGAGAAAAGTACGGCGAATCGGAATGGCGCAAAGCGCAGTTTGATATATCGAACGGTTTTCTAGATATTCGCAGAAAACTGGTCGAGGAATGCGATTTTTGCAAAATTTTCGATTTTCAAAAAATCATATCTCGAAAAGTAAAAGAGATAAATAAAAACGGGTGACAGATTATTGATTCGCGTGTTTTGGAGCGTCAAATATCCCAAACTGAAGCGATTCTATTTTTTAAAGTTTTGCAATTTGAAAAATTTTATAAGGGGGTACCATAGGAAAACTTCAGAAAAGTGAAAGCCACTCAATTTCTATGAAAGTAAGCCACAAGATGGAGAAAAGTACGGCGAATCGAATGGCGCAAAGCGCAGTTTGATATCTCGAACGATTTTCTAGATATTCGCAGAAAACTGGTCGGGGAATGCGATTTTTGCAAAATGTTCGATTTTCTTCAATTTTCAAAAAATCATATCTCGAAAACTAAAAGAGATAAATCAAAACGGGTGCCAGATTTATTGATGCGCGTGGTTTGGAGCGTCAAATATCCGAAAATGAAGCGATTCTATTTTTTTAAAATTTTGCAATTTGTTCGAAAAATGTCATAAGGGGGTACCATAGGAAAACTTCAGAAATGTGAAAGCCACGCAATGTCTATGAAAGTAAGCCACAAGATGGAGAAAAGTACGGCGAATCGAATGGCGCAAAGCGCAGTTTGATATCTCGAACGGTTTTCTAGATATTCGCAGAAAACTGGTCGGGGAATGCGATTTTTGCAAATTGTTCGATTTTCTTCGATTTTCAAAAAATCATATCTCGAAAACTAAAAGAGATAAATCAAAACGGGTGCCAGATTATTGATGCGCGTTGTTTGGAGAGTCAAATATCCGAAAATGAAGCGATTCTATTTTTTAAAATTTTGCAATTTGTTCGAAAAAATATCATAAGGGGGTACCATAGCAAAAACTTCAGAAAAGTGAAAACCACGCAATGTCTATGAAAGTAAGCCACAAGATGGAGAAAAGTACGGCGAATCGAATGGCGCAAAGCGCAGTTTGATATCTCGAACGGTTTTCTAGATATTCGCAGAAAACTGGTCGGGGAATGCGATTTTTGCAAAAATGTTCGATTTTCTTCGATGTTCAAAAAATCATATCTCGAAAACTAAAAGAGATAAATCAATACGGGTGACAGATTATTGATGCGCGTGTTTCGGAGCGTCAAATATCACAAAATGAAGCGATTCTATTTTTTAAAGTTTTGCAATTTGTTTGAAAAATTTCATAAGGGGGTACCATAGGAAAAACTTCAGAAAAGTGAGAGCCACTCAATTTCTATGAAAGTAAGCCACAAGTTGGAGAAAAGTACGGCGAATCGAATGCCACAAAGCGCAGTTTGATATCTCGAACGGTTTTCCTAGATATTGGCAGAAAACTGGTCGGGGGAATGCGATTTTTACAAAATGTTCGATTTTCTTCGATTTTCAAAAAATCATATCTCGAAAACCAAAAGAGATAAATCAAAACGGGTGCCAGATTATTGAGCAGTTTGATATCTCGCAGTTTGATATCTCGCAGTTTGATATCTCGAACGGTTTTTCTAGATATTCGCAGAAAACTGGTCGGGGAATGCGATTTTTTGCAAAATGTTCGATTTTCTTCAATTTTCAAAAAATCATATCTCGAAAACTAAAAGAGATATATCAAAACGGGTGCCAGATTATTGATGCGCGTGTTTTGGAGCGTCAAATATCCGAAAATGGAAGCGATTCAAATTTTTAAAGTTTTGCAATTTGTTCGAAAAATTTCATAAGGGGGTACAATAGGAAAACTTCAGAAAAGTGAAAGCCAGGCAATGTCTATGAAAGTAAGCCACAATATGGAGTAAATTACGGCGAATCGAACGGCACAATGTGCAGTTTGATATCTCGAACGGTTTTCTAGATATTCGCAGAAAACTGGTCGGGGATTGCGATTTTTGCAAAATGTTCGATTTTCAAAAAATTATATCTCGAAAACTAAAAGAGATAAATCAAAACGGGTGCCAGATTATTGATGCGCGTGTTTTGGAGCGTCAAATATCCGAAAATGAAGCGACTCTATTTTTTTAAAGTTTTGCAATTTGTTCGAAAAATTTCATAAGGGGTACCATAGGAAAACTTCAGAAAAGTGAAAGCCACGCAATTTCTATGAAAGTAAGCCACAAGATGGAGAAAAGTACCGCGAATCGAATGGCGCCAAAGCGCAGTTTGATATCTCGAACCGTTTTCTAGATATTCGCAGAAAACTGGTCGGGGAATGCGATTCTTGCAAAATGTTCGATTTTCTTCGATTTTCAAAAAATCATATCTCGAAAACTAAAAGAGATAAATCAAAAACGGGTGCCAGATTATTAATGCGCGTGTTTTGGAGCGTCAAATATCCGAAAATGAAGCGATTCTATTTTTTTAAAGTTTTGCAATTTGTTCGAAAAATTTCATAAGGGGTACCATAGGAAAACTTCAGAAAACTGAAAAGCCACGCAATGTCTATGAAAGTAAGCCACAAGATGGAGAAAAGTACTGCCGAATCGAAATGGCGCAAAGCGCAGTTTGATATCTCGAACGGTTTTCTAGATATTCGCAGAAAACTGGTCGAGGAATGCGATTTTTGCAAAATATTCGATTTTTCTTCGATTTTCAAAACATCATATCTCAAAAACTAAAAGAGATAAATCAAAACGGGTGCCAGATTATTGATGCGCGTGGTTGGAGCGTCAAATATCCGAAAAATGAAGCGATTCTAATTTTTTAAAGTTTGCAATTTGTTCGAAAAATTTCATAAGGGGGTACCATAGGAAACTTCAGAAAAGTGAAAGCCACGCAATTTCTATGAAAGTAAGCCACAAGATGGAGAAAAAGTACGGCGAATCGAATGGCGCAAAGCGCAGTTTGATATCTCGAACGGTTTTCTAGATATTCGCAGAAAACTGGTCGGGGAATGCGATTCTTGCAAAATGTTCGATTTTCTTCGATTTTCAAAAAATCATATCTCGAAAACTAAAAGAGATAAATCAAAACGGGTGCCAGATTATTAATGCGCGTGTTTTGGAGCGTCAAATATCCCAAAATTAAGCGATTCTATTTTTTAAAATTTTGCAATTTGTTTGAAAAATTTTATAAGGGGGTACCATAGAAAAACTTCAGAAAAGTGAAAGCCACTCAATTTCTATGAAAGTAAGCCACAATATGGAGAAAATTACGGCGAATCGAATGGCACAAAGTGCAGTTTGATATCTCGAACGGTTTTCTAGATATTCGCAGAAAACTGGTCGGGGAATGCGATTTTTACAAAATGTTCGATTTTCTTCGATTTTCAAAAAATCATATCTCGAAAACCAAAAGAGATAAATCAAAACGGGTGCCAGATTATTGAGCAGTTTGATATCTCGCAGTTTGATATCTCGCAGTTTGATATCTCGAACGGTTTTCTAGATATTCGGAGAAAACTGGTCGGGGAATGCGATTTTTGCAAAATGTTCGATTTTCTTCGATTTTCAAAAAATCATATCTCGAAAACTAAAAGAGATAAATCAAGACGGGTGCCAGATTATTGATGCGCGTGATTTGGAGCGTCAAATATACGAAAATGAAGTGATTCTATTTTTTAAAGTTTTGCAATTTGTTCGAAAAATGTCATAAGGGGGTACAATAGGAAAACTTCAGAAAAGTGAAAGCCACGCAATGTCTATGAAAGTAAGCCACAATATGGAGAAAATTACGGCGAATCGAATGGCACAAAGTGCAGTTTGATATCTCGAACGGTTTTCTAGATATTGGCAGAAAACTGGTCGGGGAATGCGATTTTTACAAAATGTTCGATTTTCTTCGATCTTCAAAAAGTCATATCTCGAAAACCAAAAGAGATAAATCAAAACGGGTGCCAGATTATTGAGCAGTTTGATATCTCGCAGTTTGATATCTCGAACGGTTTTCTAGATATTCGGAGAAAACTGGTCGGGGAATGCGATTTTTGCATAAGGGGGTACCATAGGAAAACTTCAGAAAAGTGAAAGCCACGCAATTTCTATGAAAGTAAGCCACAAGATGGAGAAAAGTACCGCGAATCGAATGGCGCAAAGCGCAGTTTGATATCTCGAACGGTTTTCTGGATATTCGGAGAAAACTGGTCGGGTAATGCGATTCTTGCAAAATGTTCGATTTTCTTCGATTTTCAAAAAATCATATCTCGAAAACTAAAAGAGATAAATCAAAACGGGTGCCAGATTATTAATGCGCGTGTTTTGGAGCGTCAAATATCCCAAAATGAAGCGATTCTATTTTTTAAAATTTTGCAATTTGTTTGAAAAATTTTATAAGGGGGTACCATAGGAAAACTTCAGAAAACTGAAAGCCACGCAATGTCTATGAAAGTAAGCCACAAGATGGAGAAAAGTACGGCGAATCGAATGGCGCAAAGCGCAGTTTGATATCTCGAACGGTTTTCTAGATATTGGCAGAAAACTGGTCGGGGAATGCGATTTTTACAAAATGTTCGATTTTCTTCGATTTTCAAAAAATCATATCTCGAAAACCAAAAGAGATAAATCAAAACGGGTGCCAGATTATTGAGCAGTTTGATATCTCGCAGTTTGATATCTCGAACGGTTTTCTAGATATTCGGAGAAAACTGGTCGGGGAATGCGATTTTTGCATAAGGGGGTACCATAGGAAAACTTCAGAAAACTGAAAGCCACGCAATGTCTATGAAAGTAAGCCACAAGATGGAGAAAAGTACGGCGAATCGAATGGCGCAAAGCGCAGTTTGATATCTCGAACGGTTTTCTAGATATTGGCAGAAAACTGGTCGGGGAATGCGATTTTTGCAAAATGTTCGATTTTCTTCGATTTTCAAAAAATTATATCTCGAAAACTAAAAGAGATAAATCAAAACGGGTGCCAGATTATTGATGCGCGTGTTTTGGAGCGTCAAATATCCGAAAATGAAGCGACACTATTTTTTAAAGTTTTGCAATTTGTTCGAAAAATTTCATAAGGGGGCACCATAGGAAAACTTCAGAAAAGTGAAAGCCACGCAATTTCTATGAAAGTAAGCCACAAGATGGAGAAAAGTACGGCGAATCGAATGGCGCAAAGCGCAGTTTGATATCTCGAACGGTTTTCTAGATATTCGCAGAAAACTGGTCGGGGAATGCGATATTTGCAAAATGTTCGATTTTCTTCGATTTTCAAAAAATTATATCTCGAAAACTAAAAGAGATAAATCAAAACGGGTGCCAGATTATTGATGCGCGTGTTTTGGTGCGTCAAATATCCGAAAATGAAGCGACTCTATTTTTTAAAGTTTTTCAATTTGTTCGAAAAATTTCATAAGGGGTACCATAGGAAAACTTCAGAAAACTGAAAGCCACGCAATGTCTATGAAAGTAAGCCACAAGATGGAGAAAAGTACGGCGAATCGAATGGCGCAAAGCGCAGTTTGATATCTCGAACGGTTTTCTAGATATTCGCAGAAAACTGGTCGAGGAATGCGATTTTTGCAAAATGTTCGATTTTCAAAAAATCATATCTCGAAAACTAAAAGAGATAAATCAAAACGGGTGCCAGATTATTAATGCGCGTGTTTTGGAGCGTCAAATATCCCAAAATGAAGCGATTCTATTTTATAAAATTTTGCAATTTGTTTGAAAAATTTTATAAGGGGGTACCATAGGAAAACTTCAGAAAAGTGAAAGCCACTCAATTTCTATGAAAGTAAGCCACAAGATGGAGAAAAGTACGGCGAATCGAATGGCGCAAAGCGCAGTTTGATATCTCGAACGGTTTTCTAGATATTCGCAGAAAACTGGTCGGGGAATGCGATTCTTGCAAAATATTCGATTTTCTTCGATTTTCAAAAAATCATATCTCGAAAACTAAAAGAGATAAATCAAAACGGGTGCCAGATTATTGATGCGCGTGGTTTGGAGCGTCAAATATCCGAAAATGAAGCGATTCTATTTTTTAAAGTTTTGCAATTTGTTCGAAAAATTTCATAAGGGGGTACCATCGGAAAACTTCAGAAAAGTGAAAGCCACGCAATTTCTATGAAAGTAAGCCACAAGATGGAGAAAAGTACGGCGAATCGAATGGCGCAAAGCGCAGTTTGATATCTCGAACGGTTTTCTAGATATTCGCAGAAAACTGGTCGGGGAATGCGATTTTTGCAAAATGTTCGATTTTCTTCGATTTTCAAAAAATTATATCTCGAAAACTAAAAGAGATAAATCAAAACGGGTGCCAGATTATTGATGCGCGTGTTTTGGAGCGTCAAATATCCGAAAATGAAGCGACTCTATTTTTTAAAGTATTTCAATTTGTTCGAAAAATTTCATAAGGGGTACCATAGGAAAACTTCAGAAAACTGAAAGCCTCGCAATGTCTATGAAAGTAAGCCACAAGATGGAGAAAAGTACGGCGAATCGAATGGCGCAAAGCGCAGTTTGATATCTCGAACGGTTTTCTAGATATTCGCAGAAAACTGGTCGAGGAATGCGATTTTTGCAAAATGTTCGATTTTCAAAAAATCATATCTCGAAAACTAAAAGAGATAAATAAAAACGGGTGATTATTGATGCGCGTGTTTTGGAGCGTCAAATATCCCAAAATGAAGCGACTCTATTTTTTAAAGTTTTTCAATTTGTTCGAAAAATTTCATAAGGGGTACCATAGGAAAACTTCAGAAAACTGAAAGCCTCGCAATGTCTATGAAAGTAAGCCACAAGATGGAGAAAAGTACGGCGAATTGAATGGCGCAAAGCGCAGTTTGATATCTCGAACGGTTTTCTAGATATTCGCAGAAAACTGGTCGGGGAATGCGATTCTTGCAAAATGTTCGAATTTCTTCGATTTTCAAAAAATCATATCTCGAAAACTAAAAGAGATAAATCAAAACGGGTGCCAGATTATTAATGCGCGTGTTTTGGAGCGTCAAATATCCCATAATGAAGCGATTCTATTTTTTAAAATTTTGCAATTTGTTTGAAAAATTTTATAAGGGGGTACCATAGGAAAACTTCAGAAAAGTGAAAGCCACTCAATTTCTATGAAAGTAAGCCACAAGTTGGAGAAAAGTACGGCGAATCGAATGCCACAAAGCGCAGTTTGATATCTCGAACGGTTTTCTAGATATTCGCAGAAAACTGGTCGGGGAATGCGATTCTTGCAAAATATTCGATTTTCTTCGATTTTCAAAACATCATATCTCGAATACTAAAAAAGATAAATCAAAACGGGTGCCAGATTATTGATGCGCGTGTTTTGGAGCGTCAAATATCCGAAAATGAAGCGATTCTATTTTTTAAAGTTTTGCAATTTGTTCGAAAAATTTCATAAGGGGGTACCATAGGAAAACTTCAGAAAAGTGAAAACCACGCAATTTCTATGAAAGTAAGCCACAAGATGGAGAAAAGTACGGCGAATCGAATGGCGCAAAGCGCAGTTTGATATCTCGAACGGTTTTCTAGATATTCGCAGAAAGCTGGTCGGGGAATGCGATTCTTGCAAAATGTTCGATTTTCTTCGATTTTCAAAAAATCATATCTCGAAAACTAAAAGAGATAAATCAAAACGGGTGCCAGATTATTGATGCGCGTGTTTTGGAGCGTCAAATATCCCAAAATGAAGCGAATCTATTTTTTAAAGTTTTGCAATTTGTTTGAAAAATTTTATAAGGGGGTACCATAGGAAAACTTCAGAAAAGTGAAAGCCACTCAATTTCTATGAAAGTTAGCCACAAGATGGAGAAAAGTACGGCGAATCGAATGGCGCAAAGCGCAGTTTGATATCTCGAACGGTTTTCTAGATATTCGCAGAAATCTGGTCGGGGAATGCGATTCTTGCAAAATATTCGATTTTCTTCGATTTTCAAAACATCATATCTCGAAAACTAAAAGAGATAAATCAAAACGGGTGCCAGATTATTGATGCGCGTGTTTTGGAGCGTCAAATATCCGAAAATGAAGCGATTCTATTTTTTGAAGTTTTGCAATTTGTTCGAAAAATTTCATAAGGGGGTACCATAGGAAAACTTCAGAAAAGTGAAAACCACGCAATTTCTATGAAAGTAAGCCACAAGATGGAGAAAAGTACGGCGAATCGAATGGCGCAAAGCGCAGTTTGATATCTCGAACGGTTTTCTAGATATTCGCAGAAAACTGGTCGGGGAATGCGATTCTTGCAAAATATTCGATTTTCTTCGATTTTCAAAACATCATATCTCGAAAACTAAAAGAGATAAATCAAAAGGGGTGCCAGATTATTGATGCGCGTGTTTTGGAGCGTCAAATATCCGAAAATGAAGCGATTCTATTTTTTAAAGTTTTGCAATTTGTTCGAAAAATTTCATAAGCGGGTACCATAGCAAAACTTCAGAAAAGTGAAAGCCACGCAATTTCTATGAAAGTAAGCCACAAGATGGAGAAAAGTACCGCGAATCGAATGGCGCAAAGCGCAGTTTGATATCTCGAACGGTTTTCTAGATATTCGGAGAAAACTGGTCGGGGAATGCGATTCTTGCAAAATGTTCGATTTTCTTCGATTTTCAAAAAATCATATCTCGAAAACTAAAAGAGATAAATCAAAACGGGTGCCAGATTATTGATGCGCGTGTTTTGGAGCGTCAAATATCCCAAAATGAAGCGAATCTATTTTTTAAAGTTTTGCAGTTTGTTTGAAAAATTTTATAAGGGGGTACCATAGGAAAACTTCAGAAAAGTGAGAGCCACTCAATTTCTATGAAAGTAAGCCACAAGTTGGAGAAAAGTACGGCGAATCGAATGCCACAAAGCGCAGTTTGATATCTCGAACGGTTTTCTAGATATTGGCAGAAAACTGGTCGGGGAATGCGATTTTTACAAAATGTTCGATTTTCTTCGATTTTCAAAAAATCATATCTCGAAAACCAAAAGAGATAAATCAAAACGGGTGCCAGATTATTGAGCAGTTTGATATCTCGCAGTTTGATATCTCGCAGTTTGATATCTCGAACGGTTTTCTAGATATTCGGAGAAAACTGGTCGGGGAATGCGATTTTTGCAAAATGTTCGATTTTCTTCGATTTTCAAAAAATCATATCTCGAAAACTAAAAGAGATAAATCAAAACGGGTGCCAGATTATTGATGCGCGTGATTTGGAGCGCCAAATATCCGAAAATGAAGCGATTCTATTTTTTACAGTTTTGCAATTTGTTCGAAAAATGTCATAAGGGGGTACAATAGGAAAACTTCAGAAAAGTGAAAGCCAGGCAATGTCTATGAAAGTAAGCCACAACATGGAGAAAAGTACGGCGAATCGAGTGGCACAAAGTGCAGTTTGATATCTCGAACGGTTTTCTAGATATTCGCAGAAAACTGGTCGGGGAATGCGATTTTTGCAAAATGTTCGATTTTCAAAAAATTATATCTCGAAAACTAAAAGAGATAAATCAAAACGGGTGCCAGATTATAGATGCGCGTGTTTTGGAGCGTCAAATATCCGAAAATGAAGCGATTCTATTTTTTAAAGTTTTGCAATTTGTTCGAAAAATTTCATAAGGGGTACCATTGGAAAACTTCAGAAAACTGAAAGCCACGCAATGTCTATGAAAGTAAGCCACAAGATGGAGAAAAGTACGGCGAATCGAATGGCGCAAAGCGCAGTTTGATATATCGAACGGTTTTCTAGATATTCGCAGAAAACTGGTCGAGGAATGCGATTTTTGCAAAATTTTCGATTTTCAAAAAATCATATCTCGAAAAGTAAAAGAGATAAATAAAAACGGGTGACAGATTATTGATTCGCGTGTTTTGGAGCGTCAAATATCCCAAACTGAAGCGATTCTATTTTTTAAAGTTTTGCAATTTGAAAAATTTTATAAGGGGGTACCATAGGAAAACTTCAGAAAAGTGAAAGCCACTCAATTTCTATGAAAGTAAGCCACAAGATGGAGAAAAGTACGGCGAATCGAATGGCGCAAAGCGCAGTTTGATATCTCGAACGATTTTCTAGATATTCGCAGAAAACTGGTCGGGGAATGCGATTTTTGCAAATTGTTCGATTTTCTTCGATTTTCAAAAAATCATATCTCGAAAACTAAAAGAGATAAATCAAAACGGGTGCCAGATTATTGATGCGCGTTGTTTGGAGCGTCAAATATCCGAAAATGAAGCGATTCTATTTTTTAAAATTTTGCAATTTGTTCGAAAAATATCATAAGGGGGTACCATAGCAAAACTTCAGAAAAGTGAAAACCACGCAATGTCTATGAAAGTAAGCCACAAGATGGAGAAAAGTACGGCGAATCGAATGGCGCAAAGCGCAGTTTGATATCTCGAACGGTTTTCTAGATATTCGCAGAAAACTGGTCGGGGAATGCGATTTTTGCAAAATGTTCGATTTTCTTCGATGTTCAAAAAATCATATCTCGAAAACTAAAAGAGATAAATCAATACGGGTGACAGATTATTGATGCGCGTGTTTTGGAGCGTCAAATATCCGAAAATGAAGCGATTCTATTTTTTAAAGTTTTGCAATTTGTTCGAAAAATTTCATAAGGGGGTACCATAGGAAAACTTCAGAAAAGTGGAAACCACGCAATGTCTATGAAAGTAAGCCACAAGATGGAGAAAATTACGGCGAATCGAATGGCGCAATGCGCAGTTTGATATCTCGAACGGTTTTCTAGATATTCGCAGAAAACTGGTCGGGGAATGCGATTTTTGCAAAATGTTCGATTTTCAAAAAATCATATCTCGAAAACTAAAAGAGATAAATCAAAACGGTTGCCAGATTATTGATGCGCGTGGTTTGGAGCGTCAAATATCCGAAAATGAAGCGATTGTATTTTCTAAAGTTTTGCAATTTGTTCGAAAAATTTTTTAAGTGGGTACCATAGGAAAACTTCAGAAAAGTGAAAGCCACTCAATTTCTATGAAAGTAAGCCACAACATGGAGAAAAGTACGGCGAATCGAATGGCGCAAAGCGCAGTTTGATATCTCGAATGGTTTTCTAGATGTTCGCAGAAAACCGGTCGGGGAATGCGATTTTTGCAAAATGTTCGATTATCTTCGATTTTCAAAAAATCATATCTCGAAAACTAAAAGAGATAAATCAAAACGGGTGCCAGAATAATGATGCGCGTGGTTTGGAGCGTCAAATATCCGAAAATGAAGCGATTCTATTTTTTTAAGTTTTGCAATTTGTTCGAAAAATTTCATAAGGGGGTATCATAGGAAAACTTCAGAAAAGTGAAAGCCACTCAATTTCTATGAAAGTAAGCCACAAGATGGAGAAAATCACGGCGAATCGAATGGCGCAAAGCGCAGTTTGATATTTCGAACGGTTTTCTAGATATTCGCAGAAAACTGGTCGGGGAATGCGATTTTTGCAAAATGTTCGATTTTCTTCGATTTTCAAAAAATCATATCTCGAAAACTAAAAGAGATAAATCAAAACGTGTGCCAGATTATTGATGCGCGTGTTTTGGAGCGTCAAATATCCGAAAATGAAGCGATTCTATTTTTTAAAGTTTTGCAATTTGTTTGAAAAATTTCATAAGGGGGTACCATAGGAAAACTTCAGAAAACTGAAAGCCACTATTTAAGCCACAAGATGGAGAAAATTACGGCGAATCGAATGGCGCAAAGCGCAGTTTGATATCTCGAACGGTTTTCTAGATATTCGCAGAAAACTGGTCGGGGAATGCGATTTTAGCCAAATGTTCGATTTTCAAAAAATCATATCTCGAAAACTTAAGGAGATAAATCAAAACGGGCGCCAGATTATTGATGCGCGTGGTTTGGAGCGTCAAATATCCGAAAATGAAGCGATTCTATTTTTTAAAGTTTTGCAATTTGTTCGAAAAATTTCACAAGGGGGTATCATAGGAAAACTTCAGAAAAGTGAAAGCCACTCAATTTCTATGAAAGTAAGCCACAAGATGGAGAAAAGTACATCGAATCGAATGGCGCAAAGCGCAGTTTGATATCTCGAACGGTTTTCTAGATATTCGCAGAAAACTCGTCGGGGAATGCGATTTTTGCAAAATGTTCGATTTTCAAAAAATCATATCTCGAAAACTAAAAGAGATAAATCAAAACGGGTGCCAGATTATTGATGCGCGTGTTTTGGAGCGTCAAATATCCGAAAATGATGCGATACTATTTTTTAAAGTTTTGCAATTTGTTCGAAAAATTTCATAAGGGGGTACCATAGGAAAACGTCAGAAAAGTGGAAACCACGCAATGTCTATGAAAGTAAGCCACAAGATGGAGAAAATTACGGCGAATCGAATGGCGCAAAGCGCAGTTTGATATTTCGAACGGTTTTCTAGATATTCGCAGAAAACTGGTCGGGGAATGCGATTTTTGCAAATTGTTCGATTTTCTTCGATTTTCAAAAAGTCATATCTCGAAAACTAAAAGAGATAAATCAAAACGGGTGCCAGATTATTGATGCGCGTTGTTTGGAGCGTCAAATATCCGAAAATGAAGCGATTCTATTTTTTAAAATTTTGCAATTTGTTCGAAAAATGTCATAACGGGGTACCATAGGAAAACTTCAGAAAAGTGAAAACCACGCAATGTCTATGAAACTAAGCCACAAGATGGAGAAAAGTACGGCGAATCGAATGGCGCAAAGCGCAGTTTGATATCTCGAACGGTTTTCTAGATATTCGCAGAAAACTGGTCGGGGAATGCGATTTTTGCAAAATGTTCGATTTTCTTCGATGTTCAAAAAATCATATCTCGAAAACTAAAAGAGATAAATCAATACGGGTGACAGATTATTGATGCGCGTGTTTTGGAGCGTCAAATATCCGAAAATGAAGCGATTCTATTTTTTAAAGTTTTGCAATTTGTTCGAAAAATTTCATAAGGGGGTACCATAGGAAAACTTCAGAAAAGTGGAAACCACGCAATGTCTATGAAAGTAAGCCACAAGATGGAGAAAATTACGGCGAATCGAATGGCGCAATGCGCAGTTTGATATCTCGAACGGTTTTCTAGATATTCGCAGACAACTGGTCGGGGAATGCGATTTTTGCAAAATGTTCGATTTTCTTCAATTTTCAAAAAATCATATCTCGAAAACTAAAAGAGATAAATAGAAACGGGTGACAGATTATTGATTCGCGTGTTTTGGAGCGTCAAATATCCCAAACTGAAGCGATTTTATTTTTTAAAGTTTTGCAATTTGAAAAATTTTATAAGGGGGTACCATAGGAAAACTTCAGAAAAGTGAAAGCCACTCAATTTCTATGAAAGTAAGCCACAAGATGGAGAAAAGTACGGCGAATCGAATGGCGCAAAGCGCAGTTTGATATCTCGAACGATTTTCTAGATATTCGCAGAAAACTGGTCGGGGAATGCGATTTTTGCAAAATGTTCGATTTTCTTCAATTTTCAAAAAATCATATCTCGAAAACTAAAAGAGATAAATCAAAAGGGGTGCCAGATTATTGATGCGCGTGTTTTGGAGCGTCAAATATCCCAAAATGAAGCGATTCTATTTTTTAAAATTTTGCAACTTGTTTGAAAAATTTTATAAGGGGGTACCATAGGAAAACTTCAGAAAAGTGAAAGCCACTCAATTTCTATGAAAGTAAGCCACAAGATGGAGAAAAGTACCGCGAATCGAATGGCGCAAAGCGCAGTTTGATATCTCGAACGGTTTTCTAGATATTCGAAGAAAACTGGTCGGGGAATGCGATTCTTGCAAAATGTTCGATTTTCTTCGATTTTCAAAAAATCATATCTCGAAAACTAAAAGAGATAAATCAAAACGGGTGCCAGATTATTGATGCGCGTGTTTTGGAGCGTCAAATATCCCAAAATGAAGCGATTCTATTTTTTAAAATTTTGCAATTTGTTTGAAAAATTTTATAAGGGGGTACCATAGGAAAACTTCAGAAAAGTGAAAGCCACTCAATTTCTATGAAAGTAAGCCACAAGATGGAGAAAAGTACGGCGAATCGAATGGCGCAAAGCGCAGTTTGATATCTCGAACGGTTTTCTAGATATTCGCAGAAACCTGGTCGGGGAAAGCGATTCTTGCAAAATATTCGATTTTCTTCGATTTTCAAAAAATCATATCTCGAAAACTAAAAGAGATAAATCAAAACGTGTGCCAGATTATTGATGCGCGTGTTTTGGAGCGTCAAATATCCGAAAATGAAGCGATACTATTTTTTAAAGTTTTGCAAATTGTTTGAAAAATTTCATAACGGGGTACCATAGGAAAACTTCAGAAAAGTGAAAGCCACTGTTTAAGCCACAAGATGGAGAAAATTACGGCGAATCGAATGGCGCAAAGCGCAGTTTGGTATCTCGAACGGTTTTCTAGATATTCGCAGAAAACTGGTCGGGGAATGCGATTTTTGCAAAATGTTCGATTTTCAAAAAATCATATCTCGAAAACTTAAAGAGATAAATCAAAACCGGTGCCAGAATATTGATGCGCGTGTTTTGGAGCGTCAAATATCCCAAAATACAGCGATTATATTTTTTAAAGTTTTGCAATTTGTTTGAAAAATTTCATAAGGGGGTACCATAGGAAAGCTTCAGAAAAGTGAAAGCCACTGTTTAAGCCACAAGATGGAGAAAATTACGGTGAATCGAATGGCGCAAAACGCAGTTTGATATTTCGAACGGTTTTCTAGATATTCGCAGAAAACTGGTCGGGGAATGCGATTTTTGCAAAATGTTCGATTTTCAAAAAATCATATCTCGAAAACTAAAAGAGATAAATCAAAACGGGTGCCAGATTATTGATGCGCGTGGTTTGGAGCGTCAAATATCCGAAAATGAAGCGATTCTATTTTTTAAAATTTTGCAATTTGTTCGAAAAATGTCATAAGGGGGTACCATAGGAAAACTTCAGAAATGTGAAAGCCACGCAATGTCTATGAAAGTAAGCCACAAGATGGAGAAAAGTACGGCGAATCGAATGGCGCAAAGCGCAGTTTGATATCTCGAACGGTTTTCTAGATATTCGCAGAAAACTGGTCGGGGAATGCGAATTTTGCAAAATGTTCGATATTCAAAAAATCATATCTCGAAAACTAAAAGAGATAAATCAAAACGGGTGCCAGATTATTGATGCGCGTGGTTTGGAGCGTCAAATATCCGAAAATGAAGCGATACTATTTTTTAAAGTTTTGCAATTTGTTCGAAAAATTTCATAAGGGGGTACCATAGGAAAACTTCAGAAAAGTGAAAACAACGCAATGTCTATGAAAGTAAGCCACAAGATGGAGAATATTACGGCGAATCGAATGGCGCAAAGCGCAGTTTGATATTTCGAACGGTTTTCTAGATATTCGCAGAAAACTGGTCGGGGAATGCGATTTTTGCAAATTGTTCGATTTTCTTCGATTTTCAAAAAATCATATCTCGAAAACTAAAAGAGATAAATCAAAACGGGTGCCAGATTATTGATGCGCGTTGTTTGGAGCGTCAAATATCCGAAAATGAAGCGATTCTATTTTTTAAAATTTTGCAATTTGTTCGAAAAATATCATAAGGGGGTACCATAGGAAAACTTCAGAAAAGTGAAAACCACGCAATGTCTATGAAAGTAAGCCACAAGATGGAGAAAAGTACGGCGAATCGAATGGCGCAAAGCGCAGTTTGATATCTCGAACGGTTTTCTAGATATTCGCAGAAAACTCGTCGGGGAATGCGATTTTTGCAAAATGTTCGATTTTCAAAAAAATCATATCTCGAAAACTAAAAGAGATAAATCAAAACGGGTGCCAGATTATTGATGCGCGTGTTTTGGAGCGTCAAATATCCGAAAATGATGCGATACTATTTTTTAAAGTTTTGCAATTTGTTCGAAAAATTTCATAAGGGGGTACCATAGGAAAACGTCAGAAAAGTGGAAACCACGCAATGTCTATGAAAGTAAGCCACAAGATGGAGAAAATTACGGCGAATCGAATGGCGCAAAGCGCAGTTTGATATTTCGAACGGTTTTCTAGATATTCGCAGAAAACTGGTCGGGGAATGCGATTTTTGCAAATTGTTCGATTTTCTTCGATTTTCAAAAAGTCATATCTCGAAAACTAAAAGAGATAAATCAAAACGGGTGCCAGATTATTGATGCGCGTTGTTTGGAGCGTCAAATATCCGAAAATGAAGCGATTCTATTTTTTAAAATTTTGCAATTTGTTCGAAAAATGTCATAACGGGGTACCATAGGAAAACTTCAGAAAAGTGAAAACCACGCAATGTCTATGAAACTAAGCCACAAGATGGAGAAAAGTACGGCGAATCGAATGGCGCAAAGCGCAGTTTGATATCTCGAACGGTTTTCTAGATATTCGCAGAAAACTGGTCGGGGAATGCGATTTTTGCAAAATGTTCGATTTTCTTCGATGTTCAAAAAATCATATCTCGAAAACTAAAAGAGATAAATCAATACGGGTGACAGATTATTGATGCGCGTGTTTTGGAGCGTCAAATATCCGAAAATGAAGCGATTCTATTTTTTAAAGTTTTGCAATTTGTTCGAAAAATTTCATAAGGGGGTACCATAGGAAAACTTCAGAAAAGTGGAAACCACGCAATGTCTATGAAAGTAAGCCACAAGATGGAGAAAATTACGGCGAATCGAATGGCGCTATGCGCAGTTTGATATCTCGAACGGTTTTCTAGATATTCGCAGACAACTGGTCGGGGAATGCGATTTTTGCAAAATGTTCGATTTTCTTCAATTTTCAAAAAATCATATCTCGAAAACTAAAAGAGATAAATAGAAACGGGTGACAGATTATTGATTCGCGTGTTTTGGAGCGTCAAATATCCCAAACTGAAGCGATTTTATTTTTTAAAGTTTTGCAATTTGAAAAATTTTATAAGGGGGTACCATAGGAAAACTTCAGAAAAGTGAAAGCCACTCAATTTCTATGAAAGTAAGCCACAAGATGGAGAAAAGTACGGCGAATCGAATGGCGCAAAGCGCAGTTTGATATCTCGAACGATTTTCTAGATATTCGCAGAAAACTGGTCGGGGAATGCGATTTTTGCAAAATGTTCGATTTTCTTCAATTTTCAAAAAATCATATCTCGAAAACTAAAAGAGATAAATCAAAAGGGGTGCCAGATTATTGATGCGCGTGTTTTGGAGCGTCAAATATCCCAAAATGAAGCGATTCTATTTTTTAAAATTTTGCAACTTGTTTGAAAAATTTTATAAGGGGGTACCATAGGAAAACTTCAGAAAAGTGAAAGCCACTCAATTTCTATGAAAGTAAGCCACAAGATGGAGAAAAGTACCGCGAATCGAATGGCGCAAAGCGCAGTTTGATATCTCGAACGGTTTTCTAGATATTCGAAGAAAACTGGTCGGGGAATGCGATTCTTGCAAAATGTTCGATTTTCTTCGATTTTCAAAAAATCATATCTCGAAAACTAAAAGAGATAAATCAAAACGGGTGCCAGATTATTGATGCGCGTGTTTTGGAGCGTCAAATATCCCAAAATGAAGCGATTCTATTTTTTAAAATTTTGCAATTTGTTTGAAAAATTTTATAAGGGGGTACCATAGGAAAACTTCAGAAAAGTGAAAGCCACTCAATTTCTATGAAAGTAAGCCACAAGATGGAGAAAAGTACGGCGAATCGAATGGCGCAAAGCGCAGTTTGATATCTCGAACGGTTTTCTAGATATTCGCAGAAACCTGGTCGGGGAAAGCGATTCTTGCAAAATATTCGATTTTCTTCGATTTTCAAAAAATCATATCTCGAAAACTAAAAGAGATAAATCAAAACGTGTGCCAGATTATTGATGCGCGTGTTTTGGAGCGTCAAATATCCGAAAATGAAGCGATACTATTTTTTAAAGTTTTGCAAATTGTTTGAAAAATTTCATAACGGGGTACCATAGGAAAACTTCAGAAAAGTGAAAGCCACTGTTTAAGCCACAAGATGGAGAAAATTACGGCGAATCGAATGGCGCAAAGCGCAGTTTGGTATCTCGAACGGTTTTCTAGATATTCGCAGAAAACTGGTCGGGGAATGCGATTTTTGCAAAATGTTCGATTTTCAAAAAATCATATCTCGAAAACTTAAAGAGATAAATCAAAACCGGTGCCAGAATATTGATGCGCGTGTTTTGGAGCGTCAAATATCCCAAAATACAGCGATTATATTTTTTAAAGTTTTGCAATTTGTTTGAAAAATTTCATAAGGGGGTACCATAGGAAAGCTTCAGAAAAGTGAAAGCCACTGTTTAAGCCACAAGATGGAGAAAATTACGGTGAATCGAATGGCGCAAAGCGCAGTTTGATATTTCGAACGGTTTTCTAGATATTCGCAGAAAACTGGTCGGGGAATGCGATTTTTGCAAAATGTTCGATTTTCAAAAAATCATATCTCGAAAACTAAATGAGATAAATCAAAACGGGTTCCAGATTATTGATGCGCGTGGTTTGGAGCGTCAAATATCCGAAAATGAAGCGATTCTATTTTTTAAAATTTTGCAATTTGTTCGAAAAATGTCATAAGGGGGTACCATAGGAAAACTTCAGAAAAGTGAAAGCCACGCAATGTCTATGAAAGTAAGCCACAAGATGGAGAAAAGTACGGCGAATCGAATTGCGCAAAGCGCAGTTTGATATCTCGAACGGTTTTCTAGATATTCGCAGAAAACTGGTCGGGGAATGCGATTTTTGCAAAATGTTCCATTTTCAAAAAATCATATCTCGAAAACTAAAAGAGATAAATCAAAACGGGCGCCAGATTATTGATGCGCGTGTTTTGGAGCGTCAAATATCCCAAAATACAGCGATTCTATTTTTTAAAGTTTTGCAATTTGTTTGAAAAATTTCATAAGGAGGTACCATAGGAAAGCTTCAGAAAAGTGAAAGCCACTGTTTAAGCCACATGATGGAGAAAATTACGGTGAATCGAATGGCGCAAAACGCAGTTTGATATTTCGAACGGTTTTCTAGATATTCGCAGAAAACTGGTCGGGGAATGCGATTTTTGCAAAATGTTCGATTTTCAAAAAATCATATCTCGAAAACTAAAAGAGATAAATCAAAACGGGTGCCAGATTATTGATGCGCGTGGTTTGGAGCGTCAAATATCCGAAAATGAAGCGATTCTATTTTTTAAAATTTTGCAATTTGTTCGAAAAATGTCATAAGGGGGTACCATAGGAAAACTTCAGAAATGTGAAAGCCACGCACTGTCTATGAAAGTAAGCCACAAGATGGAGAAAAGTACGGCGAATCGAATGGCGCAAAGCGCAGTTTGATATCTCGAACGGTTTTCTAGATATTCGCAGAAAACTGGTCGGGGAATGCGAATTTTGCAAAATGTTCGATATTCAAAAAATCATATCTCGAAAACTAAAAGAGATAAATCAAAACGGGTGCCAGATTATTGATGCGCGTGGTTTGGAGCGTCAAATATCCGAAAATGAAGCGATACTATTTTTTAAAGTTTTGCAATTTGTTCGAAAAATTTCATAAGGGGGTACCATAGGAAAACTTCAGAAAAGTGAAAAC
>JARFXV010002909.1:0-32263 GCA_031761425.1 Cosmopolites sordidus
AAGTTGGCATACTGGTACATTATAATGTACCAATATGCCAAGTTTCATTTCATTCCGAACAGTAATTCTCTAACCGGTAATACTACCTTAAAATGAAACATATTAACAAAGATTAAAAAGAATATTCTAGAAATAGAAAAATTCCACTGCACATCAAAATGTAAATAGATAAATAAATCGAATAATACTGTAATAGGAAAATTTTGTTTCTCCAAGAAAAAAACAAATACTGATTCCTACGTAAGTAATAATTTGTTTTTGAATATGTTTCGTCACCACATATATTCGTATTAGTCATTTTCAAAGCGTTATTGAAACGGTACTTGTTTAAACAATAACACTAATATGAATCATTATGGTGTATTATCGTTATTAACCGTAATAAAAGGGTAAGGGCCCTTGTGGTTTGAGCTTCCGGTGCGTCACATGATATATGTTTATACATAATCAATATCTAACACGGAAAATTTAATTTACAATTCCAAGAAAAAATATTTTATCATTATTAAAATTGTGAACTAAAGAGTGTTAGTTGCGCGCCATTTTGACCGTCATGATTCGATAGGTCAAGAATTGTAACAGGTCGATAATTGACAGACAGTAATAAACATGGAGCGCTACAAGATACAGCAACGCGTTCTTATTGTTAAACGTTACTATCAAAATGATGAAAGTTTGATTGCTATGATTCGTAAAGTGCGCCCGATTTTCTGTAGAAATAATGTTCCAAATTTATCAATTATGAAAAGAATAATTGAAAAACTTGAAAGTACTCGTTCAGTTATTGACACGACACGAACTCGTAGTGGTCGTTCAGAACAAAACATCACGGCAGTTCCTGAGAGTGTGGTCGAGTGTCCAGAGTACTCGGTCCACGTCATCGTGCACAAGAATTGGACATTTCGACAGCCACTCTTCACCGTATTCCAGTGGCAGCTCGTGAGGGAGGGCATTGGGGTGCCGCCCCTCTAGCATTTATCAAGTAAACAATTTTTGAGAGAAAAACTCCAGTTTCCGTTCAGTTTCTTTCCTTTAACTCATTTTAAGATATTATTAAAAATTAAAATCTCCAAATGTCTGTCAAACGTATGTCGACCCATCACACCAAATAATGCGGAAAAAAATCCATCCTCTCTTCCATCCTGATTTCTAACACTCGTATTGGAAAGCAATTTAATTTATTGTAACATTTAAAACTTTTTAAACGTCTCTCGTGCTGTTATATTATGCCAATTTAAACATATTTTCGATATGTGAAATGAAACTTGTTACAAAACAAATACTATATAAATACTTACGTTATTTTAATCATATTATTTTTCCGAAATTGTCTGTTTTGAAAGGTACTATGCACTGAAATCAGTTAAGAAAAAAAACTTGTGTTTTCTTCAGTGGCGGCTCGTGAGGGAGGCGTTGGAGCATTTCAAGCATTTATCGCAGTAAACAATTTTTCAAAGCAAAACACCATATTTTATTTCCGTTCACTTTCTTTCTTTTAACCCATTTTAAGATATTATTAAAAATTAAAATCTCTAAATGTAAAAGAACGTCTATCGATCCATTACGTTGAATGGACGTTTACCTCCAGTGACCGTACGCCACGTCCATTTCTTTCGTCGTTAGCGTTACATGTTTTGTTGGTTGCCAGAATTTGGGGGTTTAACTGCTTTCGAAAACATGCGATTTGGAAGTAAATTCCTTGCGACCGAGCGTATCGGTATTTAGTTATAAAACGCTGATTTGACGGATACGGAGCGTTTGATATGTCTCGCGTTTTGTATTTCGTTCGCCTCGCGAATACTTGTTTCGATTTGGGATTTGCTACGTGTGTACACACTGAGTAGTACTTTAAACACATATTTAAGGAATTAAATGGGGGAAAATAGACTAAATGCTTTAGGTATGTTAAATATTGAGAGTGCTATGGTCGAACTAATTCCGGACTTTAATAAAAAAGTTCCATTGGAAAATATTGCTCTTGAAGGCATGTGGTTTCAGCAGGACGGTGCCACTTGTCATACCACCCGTCAATCATTGACGGTCTTGCACCAGTCTTTTCCTGGTCGTGTCATCTCCCGTTCTGGTGACTACAATTGGCTTCCACGATCTTGCGATTTAGCACCTATGGACTTTTTTTGTGGGGTTTTCTGAATCTCAGGATTACGCCAACAAGCCCACGACCACCCAAGGACTGAAGGCGGAAATTGAACGCCGTATCAGTGATATACAGCCACATTTATGCAAAACCGTTCTTGAAAATTTCTCCAGAAGAATACGTGTGTGCCACCAAAGCCGTGGCGGCCATTTACTGCATGTGTTGTTCCATATATAATTTCCAAATGTTTACAGGTATGTAAATATGAAACCAGAATTTTTCTATAGAAAATACACGTTTATTGTATGAAAATGATAAACAATATTTTATTCGAAATATCGCCCATCGCTAGCTATACATTTTTCCCATCCGTCTGACAATTTGTGAATGCCACGCCAAAAAAACTGTTGCTCTTTTGAGGTAAACCAGTCATCGAGCCATTTTCGTACATTTTCGTAAGAAGTGAAGCGCTGCTCAGCCAGTCCCATCGATGCAAATAAGTAGTGATCGGACGGAGTCAAGTCTGGTGAGTAAGCAGCATGTGAAAGTATTTCCCAACTAACTGCCTCAATCGTTTCCTTGACTAGTTTTGCTGTGTGTGATGGTGCTTATGAAGCAAACTCACTTTGTGTTATTTTTGATTAATTTCATTTATTGTCTGTAGCATTCAGTATAAATGATTTGGTCAGATTTTACCAGCTCACAATAGATCACACCCTTCTGATCCCACCAAACACAGAGCATTGTCTTCCGTCCATAGCAATGTGGCCTTGCAGTCGATGGTTCGCCTGTAGTTACCCATGATCTTTTACTCTTAAAATTCTCAAAATATATCCACTTTTCATTGCCAGTCACAATTCGATGGAGAAATTACTTTCTTTTATACCTGGCGACCAGTATTTCGCAAGTGGTTTTTCGGTTTTTCTGCTCTTTTTCATTCAGTTCATGTGAAACCCATTTTCCTATCTTCTGAATTTTTCCCATGGCTTTCAAACGTATAGAGACAGCTTCTCGTGTTACATTTAATTAATTTCCGAGTTGTTGTTGCTGTTGAGCGTAATCATCATCCAACAATGCTTGCAATTCGCTGTCTTCGCATTTTTTCGGTGGTCTTCCACGTTCCTCGTTGCTCACATTAAAATCGTCACTTTTTGAATTTTTTAAACTACTCAAAACATGATTTATCAAGAGCATGCTCATCGTAAACTTCGACAAGCATTTGAGGCGATTCTGCAGCAGTTTTCTTCAAATGGTAACAGAAAATCGATGTTGTCCGCTGTTGTATGCAGTTCAGATGTCAACAAGGAAATGGCACCAATGTCGCGGTTTGACGGTAACTACATTGTCAGCTAGGGCCATCTATGAATAAATTCCGGATTCATATTTACTGACCTGGTATATTATAAATCAATACATATTTCAATACTTTGTTACAGAAAACTATGATTTACTTAAAATTCACATCTTGTGCTCTTATTGTAACACCCTTTATTATACAACGTTTAAGGCAAATAACTTTTATAAATTAACCTACGATTCTTTACATCGTTTTTAATTAAAAGTTTCCTGAAAACATATTTTCAAAATGTAATCATTTCCACGAGAGACAGGACAGAACTTTTTTAATTGTCTTAACAATTTGCAACATCGCATTATCAGGTTTATTTTTCTTTTATTTTCTCTTAGAGTATTATTTGTAAATAAAATAATATTTTTAAAATACATTTATTCCATACATTTCAGCATAAATTTGATTAGTTTTATTAAAAAAAAATACACATTGTCATTTTATGTCAAAGTGGAAATTACAGCACTAATTTTTCACTCCATAATACGTTTTGAATTCTCCACAATACGATTCACGTCATATAAAGAAACGTATGGTTAATCCTACTATTAAATTAAATGTTCAATTAAATGTCGAAAAAGTCCGGGCATTTTTCTAATTTGGTCGGTTGCAGCAAAAATGCATTCTTTTTAATATGAGCTTCTCCATAAATGCGAAGCATATCGTGATATTTGTGTACAAAATAAATTTTTGATTTCAAATGAAACTTAAACGCACTGATATTCACTGAAATAATTGCTGTCGCCATTTTGTAATAACATTGTCGTGAGGATGTTGTGACTTTGTAACAACGTTCTTGGCTGCTTTTGGGCATAATTTTTAATTACAAAAAACGTTTTAACAATGTTCGTTAGTTTATTTGTAGTTTATTAATTAGACAAAGACCAATTAATATTAGCCAAATATGTTTCTATACATATTTATAAAAGGTTTTTATTTTTGTCGTAGCTTTTCCATTTGGTAATTTAATAATTTTGCAATTTTATTTCGCCGAAACCCTTAGGTTTTTGAGTTTTATTACAAGGAACTTTTTCTTTCATTTTTTTTTCTTTATACTAGGTATGTAAATATGAAACCGCAATTTTTGTATAGAAAATACACGTTTATTGTATGAAAATTATAAAAAATATTTTATTCGTAGTATTGCCCATCGCTAGCTATACAGTTTCCCCACCTGTCAGACAATTTGTGGATGCCACGCCAAAAAAACTGTTGCTCTTTTGAGGCAAACCAGTTATTTTCGTACATTTTCCTAAGTGAAGCACTGCTCAGCAAGTGTGTCCCATCGATGCATATAAGTAGTAATCGAACGGAGCCAAATCTGGTGAGTAAGCCGCATGCGAAAGTATTTTCCAACTAAACGCCCCAATCGTTTTGTTGTGTGTGATGGTACTTACCATGAAGCAAAGTCACTTTGTGTTGCCTTTTTTAATACACTGGTCGTTTTTCACGCAAAGCTTGATTCAAATCGATCATTTGTTGTCGTTAGCGTTCAATATTAACGGGTTTTCCCGGTTTTAGTAGTTGATAATAGATCTCACCCTTCTGATCCCCCCAAAAATTTGGCCTTGCAGTCGATGTCATTGGTTCGCCTTTAATTACCCATGATCTTTTCGCTTAGGATTCTCAAAATATATCTACTTTTCATAGTCTCGATGGATAAATTACTCTATTTTGTACCTTTCGCATTTCGCAGGTGGTTTTTCGGTTTTCCCGCTGTCTTTCATTCAGTTCTCATTTTTATGTGAAACTCATTTTTCCATCTTCTGGATCTTTTCGATGGCTTTCAAACGTATAGAGACGGCTTCACGTGTCACCGACCTAAAGAATTTTGCTGTTCGTTTAGATGCCGTCCGATTAGTGCAGTGAGCGTGAAGGTTTATTTTTTGATAACATTATTTTTAAAAAGTAATTTCCTAAAATATGTTTTTCAATAATTAAAAAAGGCTTTTTTTGATGGGCGTCTCTCTTTTATTTATATCGCTATATCAAAAAGAAACTTTCTTTTGGGACGCCTTGTACTTCAAAAAATACTAAACAATCAAAATGCCAAACAATTCAATCAGTATATTAAGCATTAATGACTAATGGTTGTATTGGGTCACATATCATTGGTCTAGGTATTGATTGAATGAGAAGGTCGATGTTATCTTGGGGTATCTCAACCCAGGGTATTTGTATCTTGGGCTTCCAGTCTTTCAGTGGAATTTACCAAATTCAAAAGTTCAATTCAAAATGAAAATACATGAATTTTATTAACACACACGTCTCGAGTTGTTGCCGCAAAACTCCATGACTTACGCTTCGAAGTGTGTCCACATGCACCGTTGGATTAAGTTCCCAACAATTATTTCTTATTCTAAAACCTGAAGAAATAGTTTGATAGACGAAGATTCAATTCAAATAATGAAGTCAAAGATAAGACAACTCATTTTACAGAGTCGGACAAATCGCATATTACTGGGTGTTGGTAATTGGTACGTCGTTGGTCTAAATGTATTGAACTGTAAGGTGATATCGAAAAATAAATCAATTCTAAAAAATCATCTGCGAAATTGGGGATATTTTGGTTTCCTGATGTATTTGGATATTCCTAACGAGCTAAGGTGTGTTTTTCGTTATAATTATTCAAGTAATTAAACCTTTTCAGATATTTTTCTATTGTTAGATGGGGAATCATTTTCTTCAAAAATTGCAAGGCTTTGTACTAAAATAAATATGGCTACACAGCTCAAAGTAAGCGTCTAAACGATTCGCAAAACCCCAAACACCTTGTATACTACGTAATAGTGTTACATGTCACTAAGTGTCAACGATTGCCTCCTTTTTAATAACTACATACTTCTATCTGGTTTTAGCTAGAATGAGGCCCATATAGATCCTAAAGACGCCACAAAATTTTAATTAGAGACACAAACAAAACAAAAATATTTTTTCTTTTATCCTAAGAAAAAAATGTAAACATTGTTAATCGACATGTGGCATCAGCTGGTTACTTCATTTATTAACGCCATCGGAATGACTATTTAGATCGTGTCACGGGTTGCAATTAAATCACAAAATGTTTTCACGTCTCAATTTTGAAAGAGAAAGCGCGTAACTTGGGAAATTTGTCGGCGTTTCATCTAATTGAGCGAGTGATTTTGTCACAGCGGAAGCATTTTCATTTCTTTTGGTATTTATGCAAAAGAAACGAAACGTTGAATCGAAAATTGCTCTTTAAGTGATTTCCTTATCCGTTTTAGTTTCACTGGTTCCCATGTCAATCGCATATTAATTAAATGCAATGCAAAGTGTATTAACAGTCGGAAGTTTAATTGTAAAAATTCAATAAACAACTTTCCGTAATATAATATTCTTTTCAACTTATAACCGTATAATCTTTCAAGAAAAGTAATTAGAATATCATAGGGTAATTGTCCACTTCTATTTTATCATAAAATATATGCATATTGGGTTGCCTAGCAAATATTATAAAGTAAATATTTTTAAAGATATATAACTTAAATTACACTTGTCTAAGAAAATGAATATTTTCTTTCAAATATTAAATATTTTTCTTTTATGACTATTGATGAATAAGATTTCTTTGCAAAAAAACGAAATAACTAAGTATAGAAAACGTTGTTTTACTTAACGCCATGTGTTTGAATTATTTCAGATAAATCTAATTTTGTTATATAGTGATGATTGAAACACTGACTAACTTAAAATGTGTTTTAAGAAGTTTATACAGTTACAATGTAAACTTTCGACATTAGTTTGCAATGCAGATCTCTTTTGTTTTCACTTCTTTCATACCTACCTCATGATTTTACTTGAATTGTTTTATCAAAATGTTATCTACATTAAGTAGATGTGTTGTAACTGAAAAATTTGATGTTTTTTTGTTTATTTAGTAGACTTCAAGAAAACCGTCATTCGACAAGTAGTCACTTATGGGAACGAGACGTGTACCGTCACAAAGAAAACAAAAAAGAGATGCTTGCAGTATTTAAAAAAGTACTCAGAATTGTTGGTGCTGTGAATGACAGTGGAATTTGGAGGATGAGATATATTTTTGAACTCAAGCAATTGTACAGAGGTCCTGATTATTGTAGACTATGTGAAGGTTCAGCGGCTCAAACGAGAATTATGGAGGGGGAGAGGAGGGGGTAACAGAAAGAGAGGTAGACCAAAGGCACGATGGCAAAACAAGAGAACTATTGCACATGGAAAATTGTCATGAGCTGGAGGTTGATTTGGTTTGAGGCAAAGGTTTATGGAGGTTAAGGTTTACTAGCAGGCTGTAGCACCACAAGAAAAAGAAGTAGACTTCAATACACCAAATATTTTATTGTCAATATATAAAAGATTATTATTTAACACATTATTCACATCTTAGTTTTACACCCTCATAGACGGACCTCAACCATATTCCAACTGCATGGGCTCCAGCATCTGGATATTTACAGCCTGCCTTAACAGTTTTTGTTGCTGTTTCTTCAGCTTTACAAACTCCTTTACCAAAAGCTTCTATAGGACTGTCATTTTCACTTAAATGTAGCTTTATTGTATTTACACATGCTATCAAAGGATCATACATAGTTTTGTCCCCTACTCGTACATTTCCGTATCTAGAAAAATAAGTGCTTACCACTCTAAAGTAAAATACAAATTACAAAGTACTTCTCCATAGCCTGGCAAGCATTTTCTAATGATTCAACCCATATATTGTAAGTAATTTCATCATCTTCCTTATATTCTCCAAATTTATTTGCTGCTGCTTCGAATAAAATGCTGTATATACAGCCCATAGTTCCACCAACAGCATTCTCCAATATCTTGCTCAAACTTAAGAAAAATGTGAATGGACAAATGAAAATCAGTTTTTGATTACATGCTCTTTTATTCAGCACTTCAGCTACATTTCTGAGTCTAGTACCTGTATCTCCATCACCTTAAAGTCATCAACAATTGCAATCCTTCGCATGAAACATCTAATATTGTACCTTTCTCTGCATCAATTTTATTTAGCATTTTTTCACACGATATAAGAGCATTACAAGCAAATTGGAGACATAGTTGTACCACATTTGAAGGTTTGTCTCTTAATCTAGGACCTTTGACGGGGGGAGATAGTCTGCATTTTCTTCTAAGGCAACCAGAAATTCTATTTTCTGTCAAATCACTTTCATATTGTAGTACTGGTTTCCACCCTTCCAAAAATAAGGTTTATATTTATAAATTGCTTCTATATATTAAAAGAAGAGGTACTTACCTACAGCATCACAAGGAAAATCTAGAAGTGGAACAATTTCGTTATCAAATACTTTCAATACACTCATACTTAAATCAATATTATCATTTATGTAGAGATATTCACCAACATATAACCTTACAATGTTTACTTCCAAAAGTTTAAAATATTTCCATATTTCTTTAATAAATATATATTCTTCACGTCTTTTTAAAGCACCTGTATTATTAACTAATAAAATACAACCATCTCCTGGTTGCAATATACATATCTCAGTCTTCATCAAATCACTAAGTAAATCATTTACGATGTCTGGAATAAAATCTGCAACCTTAATTTCTCTATTTATCTTCCTCAACCCTTTTTCAGGCTCAACTTTATATCTACATTTTTTACAATATGTACAGCTTTCAAAAAACAATGCATCTTGAACATTCTTACCAGTGCTTATGAGATTTTTAATAGCTTTAGTACAATACTCATATATGTTAGATAAAGATTTATTTTTAAAAGCCAGAGCACCAGCAATTTTATGTATCAGAACTACGCCACATAAGCCTTTTCTATCAATGTTGTTTTGTGCATCATTTTTGCAATCATCTGCAACTCCCAAAAGCATCACTTTGAGATCATCATTGACAGCTCTTTCTGTGGCAAGTCCAAAACTCAAAACATCAGTAGAATTGGCCGGTACAATAATTAAGATACCTCTAACATGATTCAAACTGAGTTCCCTGATTGTTCGCAAGATAATATTTGAAGTGGGCACTTGGTTAAGCTGTCCTACATATTTTAGCAAAATATTTTATTAATATTTTATTAAAATTATAAAGTTTCAATACCTTGTATTGAGGCAGTAAGCATTCCTTCACCAACATAGTCAATGTGAGATATTGTTCCACCGGAAACTAATCTTACTTGATCGATTTCTTTGTAATTTTTGGCGACAATTACACTACCGAAATCAAAAATTAATATATTTTGATTAAATAACGAGTATCCTTGTAAGTCTGAAGGTAGATCTTCCGATGCAGGGGAAACTAAAACTTCCATAATTACATCACAGACAATTTCTATTTTATGCTAACAAAATAAAATGAAAGATGTAAATAAATGTGAAGTTTTCTACAGAAATATTAGGGTTAGTTCTTCTTTTAATTAAGTATAGAATTTATTCCATTGTTACCATGATCACATTTTTACGTTTATCCGATGGTAAGAGAGGCCGGTGCAAAACATAAGAACAAGTGGTACGCATTAACCTTTAATCTTATCAGTCATTTTTAAAAAGTTATAAATATTTGTAGAAAACCTTTGGGCTGCTAACAAACTGAGTTGGCAATTGCCCCGCAGCAAAGCCAAAAGGTCCACTTCAGGTGGCCTCAAACAAGCAACATCTGTTGAAATATGTAGTGAATTAAACGAATGTAAATGGATTTTTGAGAGTGCGTTGAGTTATGGCTAGAGAAGTTAGTGATATATTTATTAAAAAAGAAAGTATATCGGAATTTGACGCTGTACACCCCAGATTTAAATCAGAAAATGCCGAAGAAGCCTTGAAATATCAACAAGAAAATTATTACTATTGCCAACAGTGTAATATGTTTTTCGCTCCAACTGTTATAGGATTAAATTTTCATTTTAAATATGAAGGTAGACATAAACCAGGAGGATCATGTTTTTATTGTAAGGGAGGTGTGTTTTACTATAGCTTAAATGATCAACAAAAAGTTTTTCACAATTGCAAAAAACATCCGTCCGAATGAAAACTATTATTATTATTATTATTATTATTATTATGTTGATTTTTAGATTCAGTTCCTATTATATTTTGCCATTTTATCGGAAATCAGCGCTCTATTGAATTAATTCTATTAGAAAAAAATCATGACAATACTATTTGTGGAAAGTATTTTGTTACCATTGCCACTATTTTTTTTTCTGTGGTTTTTTACTATAAATGTACAAATATAGTACCTTTACTTTGTTTTGTTGCATATTAAAGTAGTTGTTTCATTTGTAAAAAAATCTATTTTTATATATTATGATTAAGTTAATATCAAACATAATTTCTTTATCTAGAAATATTTCTTGCCCCTTTTTTATTGTTATTTCAATTTATAGACTAAATATTAACATACTGATAAAATTCTGTTGCAATAAATTATTAATAGTTATTTTTTTGGAATGATTTATTTTTATCAAATAAAATGTTATTTTTAAAAATTAATAGTTTTAGTTTATATATCACTTAGTTGTTGTGATATATCACTGATTTTACTTTTCTTAGTTATTTAATAGGTACATATATATACATATATATATATATATATATATATATATATATATATATATATATATATATATATATATATATATATATATATATATATATATATATATATATATATATATACCTATTAGACCTGCCCCAAGGCAGAGGGTGCTAAGAATCACTGGGTTAGATCAGGCTGCCATTGGATTTTTGACATTGCAACGTTAAATATACGGACTATGAAAACGGAGGCCCGATTACAAGAACTGTTAATCGAACTTGACAACATACATTGGGATATTATTGGGCTCTGTGAAACACGAAGAAAGGGTGGTGAAGAGTTAATCAAACTGGAACCAACTGGACACGTATTCTACACTCGAGGTACGGAAAATGGCCGATGTGGCTGAATTGGATTCCTCATCAATCGAAAGCTGAAGGACAGTGTGGTAAAATTTGAAAGTACATCCGACCGATTAGCCCATTGCGTCATTCAGCTGAATAAAAAGTTTAGGCTTCAAATCGTCCAAGCTTATGCACCAACTATAAGCCATAAAGATGAGCAAATTGAGGAATTTTATGATGATGTGGTCCAGTTTTTATACAAGGAGAAATGTAGGTACAAAATCCTGATGGGTGATTTTAATGCCAGAATTGGAACAACAAGAACAGACGAAAATGCAACTGGCCCATATGGAACTGGTGAGCGAGACAATAGAGGTGACAGATTAGTTGATTTTGCTGAAGGACAAGAACTATATATTATGAATTCATTCTATAAGAAAAATATGGACATGGAAAAGTCCATCTGGGCTCACAAGCGAAATTGACTCCATCATGACCAAAGATAAAACAATATTTACCAATTGCACTGTCCTTAACAATTTTAATGTTGGAAGTGACCACCGAATGGTACGAGCAAGGGTTCGGATTGACTGTCGAAAAGAGCGCGAAAGAATGGTAAGATCAAGGAAGGGCAAGGTGGATTCTGGAAGACTGCTGGAGAGGGGAAGAGATTTTGAGATTGCTTTGTCAAACCGGTTTGCTGCGTTACAAGATCCAGAGGAGGTGGAAATATCAGTTCAATATGAAGAAATCGCCAACAATGTACTTCAAACGGCTGCTTCAATAGCACCAGAAGAAAAATGTCACAAACAAACAAAAATCTCCAGTGAGACAATTGATTTAATGAAGAAACGGCGAGCAATGAGAAATGCAGGTAGTCCTTTTGGCAGGGTCGAGTACACTGAGCTCTGCAAAACTATAAGAAAACGTATCAGAGAGGACACGCGCCGATACAATATGCAGCTAGTGCAAAAAACCCTGGAAGAAAACAAAGGAATTAACAAAGCTAAACAGAAGCTGAGAAACAAAAGAACGCAAATATATGCTTTAAAGCGTGAGGATGGCACAGTGTGCAGGGCACATACCCAAATGTTAGAGATTGTTTTATTCCCAGTTATATGAAGGTCAGAGCCAGTCAGGGACAGCAATACCCACGGAAGAACAATATATAATGCCAGATATCCTAGTGGAGGAAGTAACAAATGCTATAGAATTGATGAAGAATGGCAAGGTTCCAGGAAAGGATAGTGTAACTGTCGAAATGCTAAAAGCTGGTGGTCGGACGTTACATAAAACACTGGCAAAATTATACTCAAAATGCCTCAAAGAACAAAAAGTACCTGACTTATGGAAAAATGCAGAAGTGATCCTTTTACACAAAAAAGGAGCACAGGAAGATTTAAAGAACTACCGTCCAATAAGCCTCCTATCAGTGATGTACAAAGTTTTCACTAAGATAATTTCTAAAAGAATATTAAAAAAACTGAATGACGCACAACCAAGAGAACAAGCAGGATTCAGAAGTGGATTCAGTACAATGGATCACATCCAGGTTGTACAGCAGGTCATAGAAAGGCACAACGAATACACCATGCCACTGTGCTTGGCTTTTATCGACTAGGAAAAAGCATTTGATTTGATATTATTCTCATTTCACAAGACCCAGGGGAGCTGCAAAGACGCATACAAGAACTGCAAAGGGCTGGCGAACCATTTGGCTTGAAAATAAACCTGAAAAAGAGTCAGGTTATGTTCAATAACTTCGCTCAGGACAGAAGAATTTCAGTTTTAGGAAGGGATTTAGAGATTGTGGACAGCGTTACACATCTTGGGCAGAGGATTTCAATGGAAGGGAATACCGCCCGGGAGGTGGAACGGCGTGTTAAATGTGGCTGGCAGGCATTTGGTAGGCTCAACATACTGTTTAATAGCAGACTCCCACTTTGCCTGAAAAGAAAAGTCTTCGATCAGTGCGTTCTACCCGTTATGACATACCGAAGTGAAACCTGGACACTCGCATCGCAATCAATTCAAAAACTTCGGGTGGCACAGAGGGGAATGGAAAGATGTATGCTTGGCATTACAAGACGAGACAGAAAGTCCTGCGCATGGATCAGGGAACAAACAAAAGTCTGTGACATCATTGGAAGAGTAAAACAATTGAAATGGAGATGGGCAGGCCATATAGCGAGGCGATGGGACGACAGATGGACCAAGGCAATCCTGGAGTGGATACCGCTTGATCGCAAACGTCCTCGAAGAAGACCGAAAGCACGATGGATTGATGACATCGTTAAGTATATTGGACCCGAGTGGCAGAGGAAAGCCCAGGACCGTGAAGGTTGGAAGCATGCTGAAGAGGCCTTCATCCTGCAGTGGATCGATACGGGCTGATGATGATGATGATGATGATGAAAAGCGAATGAAGGATACGACTAAAGCCATGACCATTTAAATTGCCCATGTCGAATGGAGGCTGCAATCACATGCAGCCACTCCATCCTGCGGTAAATGATCGCAGCAGTCAGACTGTGCGAAACCGTTCGTGACCCGTCTAAGCTCGGGTAAGTACCAGGTATGATCGAAATATTGTGAACTCGGCCCGTGGAGAAAATAATTAAAAAGCTAAACAAGTTCACCCGTGCGCCACGTTGTGCTTTGCCATTCCTTCATCCGCCGTCCAAAGCGCCTGTACTGTGTGTGATTGTATGTGACTGTATGTGATTGCAGCCTCTATTCGACATGGCCAATTTAAATGGTCATGGCTTTAGTCGTTCCTTCATCCGCTTTTCAGGTGTCCAGCTTAAGCCCAACTGATGACGGCTTAAGGCCAGAAACTGGTCTTGGGAGACGCATGCTGGCGCTTTGGATGGCAGATGAAGGAATGCCAAAGCACGACGTGGAGCACGGGTAAACTTGCTTAGATTTTTTAATATATATATATATATATATATATATATATATATATATATATATATATATATATATATATATATATATATATATGTATATATATATACATGTATATATATATATATATATATATATATATATATATATATATATATATATATATATATATATCCCCTTTGTGGATCAGACCTTGACGTGGTAAAGGGGTTTGAGTAGGGCAATGAAGCATTGAGCTATGCCGTCTGGAGTCTATGCTCCTGGGAGGGTCACCCCTGGCGGACAGGTCAAGGCGGAGGCCTCAGACTAACATGATCCAAAATCTGCCAACCCGCATTGGACCAGCGTGGCAGATTACGGTCCATACCTTCAACATTGTATTTCAGTATGTTGAAATATGACAGTACAACCTCAAACACGGCCCTCATTCCCCGGAGGCCAAGGGGCAACTACCTATGGCAGCGGGAAGACCTGCCCCAAGGCAGAGGGTGCTAAGAATCACCGGGTTAGATCAGGCTGCCATTGGACTTTTGACATTGCAACGTTAAATATACGGACTATGAAAACAGAAGCCCGATTGCAAGAACTGTTAATCGAACTTGACAACATACATTGGGATATTATTGGGCTCTGTGAAACACGAAGGAAGGGTGAAGAGTTAATCAAACTGGAACCAACTGGACACGTACTTTACACTCGAGGTACGGAAAATGGCCGATGTGGCGGAATAGGATTCCTCATCAATCGAAAGCTGAAGGACAGTGTGGTAAAATTTGAAAGTACATCCGACCGATTAGCCCAATGCGTCATTCAGCTGAATAAAAAGTTTAGGCTTCAAATCGTCCAAGCTTATGCACCAACTATAAGCCATAAAGATGAGGAAATTGAGGAATTTTATGATGATGTGGCCCAGCTTTTATACAAGGAGAAATGTAGGTACAAAATCCTGATGGGTGATTTTAATGCCAGAATTGGAACAACAAGAACAGACGAAAATGCAACTGGCCCATATGGAACTGGTGAGCGAGACAATAGAGGTGACAGATTAGTTGATTTTGCTGAAGGACAAGAACTATATATTATGAATTCATTCTATATGAAAAATATCAGCAGAAAATGGACATGGAAAAGTCCATCTGGGCTCACAAGCGAAATTGACTACATCATGACCAACGATAAAACAATATTTACCAATTGTACTGTCCTTAACAATTTTAATGTTGGAAGTGACCACCGAATTGTACGAGCAAGGGTTCGGATTAATTGTCGAAAAGAGCGCGAAAAAATGGTAAGATCAAAGAAGGGCAAGGTGGATTCTGGAAAACTGCTGGAGAGAGGAAGCGATTTTGAGATTGCCTTGTCAAACCGGTTTGCTGCGTTACAAGATCCAGAGGAGGTGGAAATATCAGTTCAATATGAAGAAATCGCCAACAATGTACTTCAAACGGCTGCTTCAATAGCACCAGAGGAAAAATGTCTCAAACAAACAAAAATCTCCTGTGAGACCATTGATTTAATGAAGAAACGGCGAGCAATGAGAAATGCAGGTAGTCCTTTTGGCAGGGTCGAGTACACGGAGCTCTGCAAAACTATAAGAAAACGTATCAGAGAGGACACGCGCCGATTCAATATGCAGCTAGTGCAAAAAACCCTGGAAGAAAACAAAGGAACTAACAAAGCTAAACAGAAGCTGAGAAACAAAAGAACGCAAATATATGCTTTAAAGGGTGAGGATGGCACAGTGTGCAGGACGCGTACCCAAATGTTAGAGATTGTCAGAAGGTTTTATTCCCAGTTATATGAAGATCAGAGCCAGTCAGGGACAGCAATACCCACGGAAGAACAATATATAATACCAGATATCCTAGTGGAGGAAGTAACAAATGCTATAGAATTGATGAAGAACGGCAAGGCTCCAGGAAAGGATAGTGTAACTGTCGAAATGCTAAAAGCTGGTGGTCGGACGTTACATAAAACACTGGCAAAATTATACTCAAAATGCCTCAAAGAACAAAAAGTACCTGACTTATGGAAAAATGCAGAAGTGATCCTTTTACATAAAAAAGGAGCACAGGAAGATTTAAAGAACTACC
Source organism: Cosmopolites sordidus (assembly GCA_031761425.1). Classification (NCBI taxonomy): domain Eukaryota; kingdom Metazoa; phylum Arthropoda; class Insecta; order Coleoptera; family Curculionidae; genus Cosmopolites; species Cosmopolites sordidus. Next base: position 16,306 of record JARFXV010002909.1, read on the forward strand.
GTCCAATAAGCCTCCTATCAGTGATGTACAAAGTTTTCACTAAGATAATTTCTAAAAGAATATTAAAAAAACTGAATGACGCACAACCAAGAGAACAAGCAGGATTCAGAAGTGGATTCAGTACAATGGATCACATCCAGGTTGTACAGCAGGTCATAGAAAGGCACAACGAATACACCATGCCACTGTGCTTGGCTTTTATCGACTACGAAAAAGCATTTGATTCCATCTCAAAGCATGCGATAATGGATGCACTGCTTAGCCAAGGTGTAGAGAGAGCCTATGTAAACCTATTAGAATCGATATATGATGGAGCTACAGCCACAATTCACCTTGATGATCTTGAAGTGGGAATTAATATAGAACGAGGTGTACGGCAGGGTGACGCAATATCGCCTATTCTTTTCTCGGCTGGCCTTGAAGAAGTATTCCGTAAACTGGATTGGGAACAGGATGGGGTAAAGATCAATGGTGCAAACTTAAACCATCTTAGATTTGCAGATGATATTATTCTCATTTCACAAGACCCAGAGGAGCTGCAAAGACGCATACAAGAACTGCAAAGGGCTGGCGAACCATTTGGCTTGAAAATAAACCTGAAAAAGAGTCAGGTTATGTTCAATAACTTCGCTCAGGACAGAAGAATTTCAGTTTTAGGAAGGGATTTAGAGATTGTGGACAGCGTTACACATCTTGGGCAGAGGATTTCAATGGAAGGGAATACCGCCCGGGAGGTGGAACGGCGTGTTAAATGTGGCTGGCAGGCATTTGGTAGGCTCAACATACTGTTTAATAGCAGACTCCCACTTTGCCTGAAAAGAAAAGTCTTCGATCAGTGCGTTCTACCCGTTATGACATACCGAAGTGAAACCTGGACACTCGCATCGCAATCAATTCAAAAACTTCGGGTGGCACAGAGGGGAATGGAAAGATGTATGCTTGGCATTACAAGACGAGACAGAAAGTCCTGCGCATGGATCAGGGAACAAACAAAAGTCTGTGACATCATTGGAAGAGTAAAACAATTGAAATGGAGATGGGCAGGCCATATAGCGAGGCGATGGGACGACAGATGGACCAAGGCAATCCTGGAGTGGATACCGCTTGATCGCAAACGTCCTCGAAGAAGACCGAAAGCACGATGGATTGATGACATCGTTAAGTATATTGGACCCGAGTGGCAGAGGAAAGCCCAGGACCGTGAAGGTTGGAAGCATGCTGAAGAGGCCTTCATCCTGCAGTGGATCGATACGGGCTGATGATGATGATGATGATGATGAAAAGCGAATGAAGGATACGACTAAAGCCATGACCATTTAAATTGCCCATGTCGAATGGAGGCTGCAATCACATGCAGCCACTCCATCCTGCGGTAAATGATCGCAGCAGTCAGACTGTGCGAAACCGTTCGTGACCCGTCTAAGCTCGGGTAAGTACCAGGTATGATCGAAATATTGTGAACTCGGCCCGTGGAGAAAATAATTAAAAAGCTAAACAAGTTCACCCGTGCGCCACGTTGTGCTTTGCCATTCCTTCATCCGCCGTCCAAAGCGCCTGTACTGTGTGTGATTGTATGTGACTGTATGTGATTGCAGCCTCTATTCGACATGGCCAATTTAAATGGTCATGGCTTTAGTCGTTCCTTCATCCGCTTTTCAGGTGTCCAGCTTAAGCCCAACTGATGACGGCTTAAGGCCAGAAACTGGTCTTGGGAGACGCATGCTGGCGCTTTGGATGGCAGATGAAGGAATGCCAAAGCACGACGTGGAGCACGGGTAAACTTGCTTAGATTTTTTAATATATATATATATATATATATATATATATATATATATATATATATATATATATATATATATATATATATATATATATATATATATATGTATATATATATACATGTATATATATATATATATATATATATATATATATATATATATATATATATATATATATATATATATATATATATATATATATATATATCCCCTTTGTGGATCAGACCTTGACGTGGTAAAGGGGTTTGAGTAGGGCAATGAAGCATTGAGCTATGCCGTCTGGAGTCTATGCTCCTGGGAGGGTCACCCCTGGCGGACAGGTCAAGGCGGAGGCCTCAGACTAACATGATCCAAAATCTGCCAACCCGCATTGGACCAGCGTGGCAGATTACGGTCCATACCTTCAACATTGTATTTCAGTATGTTGAAATATGACAGTACAACCTCAAACACGGCCCTCATTCCCCGGAGGCCAAGGGGCAACTACCTATGGCAGCGGGAAGACCTGCCCCAAGGCAGAGGGTGCTAAGAATCACCGGGTTAGATCAGGCTGCCATTGGACTTTTGACATTGCAACGTTAAATATACGGACTATGAAAACAGAAGCCCGATTGCAAGAACTGTTAATCGAACTTGACAACATACATTGGGATATTATTGGGCTCTGTGAAACACGAAGGAAGGGTGAAGAGTTAATCAAACTGGAACCAACTGGACACGTACTTTACACTCGAGGTACGGAAAATGGCCGATGTGGCGGAATAGGATTCCTCATCAATCGAAAGCTGAAGGACAGTGTGGTAAAATTTGAAAGTACATCCGACCGATTAGCCCAATGCGTCATTCAGCTGAATAAAAAGTTTAGGCTTCAAATCGTCCAAGCTTATGCACCAACTATAAGCCATAAAGATGAGGAAATTGAGGAATTTTATGATGATGTGGCCCAGCTTTTATACAAGGAGAAATGTAGGTACAAAATCCTGATGGGTGATTTTAATGCCAGAATTGGAACAACAAGAACAGACGAAAATGCAACTGGCCCATATGGAACTGGTGAGCGAGACAATAGAGGTGACAGATTAGTTGATTTTGCTGAAGGACAAGAACTATATATTATGAATTCATTCTATATGAAAAATATCAGCAGAAAATGGACATGGAAAAGTCCATCTGGGCTCACAAGCGAAATTGACTACATCATGACCAACGATAAAACAATATTTACCAATTGTACTGTCCTTAACAATTTTAATGTTGGAAGTGACCACCGAATTGTACGAGCAAGGGTTCGGATTAATTGTCGAAAAGAGCGCGAAAAAATGGTAAGATCAAAGAAGGGCAAGGTGGATTCTGGAAAACTGCTGGAGAGAGGAAGCGATTTTGAGATTGCCTTGTCAAACCGGTTTGCTGCGTTACAAGATCCAGAGGAGGTGGAAATATCAGTTCAATATGAAGAAATCGCCAACAATGTACTTCAAACGGCTGCTTCAATAGCACCAGAGGAAAAATGTCTCAAACAAACAAAAATCTCCTGTGAGACCATTGATTTAATGAAGAAACGGCGAGCAATGAGAAATGCAGGTAGTCCTTTTGGCAGGGTCGAGTACACGGAGCTCTGCAAAACTATAAGAAAACGTATCAGAGAGGACACGCGCCGATTCAATATGCAGCTAGTGCAAAAAACCCTGGAAGAAAACAAAGGAACTAACAAAGCTAAACAGAAGCTGAGAAACAAAAGAACGCAAATATATGCTTTAAAGGGTGAGGATGGCACAGTGTGCAGGACGCGTACCCAAATGTTAGAGATTGTCAGAAGGTTTTATTCCCAGTTATATGAAGATCAGAGCCAGTCAGGGACAGCAATACCCACGGAAGAACAATATATAATACCAGATATCCTAGTGGAGGAAGTAACAAATGCTATAGAATTGATGAAGAACGGCAAGGCTCCAGGAAAGGATAGTGTAACTGTCGAAATGCTAAAAGCTGGTGGTCGGACGTTACATAAAACACTGGCAAAATTATACTCAAAATGCCTCAAAGAACAAAAAGTACCTGACTTATGGAAAAATGCAGAAGTGATCCTTTTACATAAAAAAGGAGCACAGGAAGATTTAAAGAACTACCGTCCAATAAGCCTCCTATCAGTGATGTACAAAGTTTTCACTAAGATAATTTCTAAAAGAATATTAAAAAAACTGAATGACGCACAACCAAGAGAACAAGCAGGATTCAGAAGTGGATTCAGTACAATGGATCACATCCAGGTTGTACAGCAGGTCATAGAAAGGCACAACGAATACACCATGCCACTGTGCTTGGCTTTTATCGACTACGAAAAAGCATTTGATTCCATCTCAAAGCATGCGATAATGGATGCACTGCTTAGCCAAGGTGTAGAGAGAGCCTATGTAAACCTATTAGAATCGATATATGATGGAGCTACAGCCACAATTCACCTTGATGATCTTGAAGTGGGAATTAATATAGAACGAGGTGTACGGCAGGGTGACGCAATATCGCCTATTCTTTTCTCGGCTGGCCTTGAAGAAGTATTCCGTAAACTGGATTGGGAACAGGATGGGGTAAAGATCAATGGTGCAAACTTAAACCATCTTAGATTTGCAGATGATATTATTCTCATTTCACAAGACCCAGAGGAGCTGCAAAGACGCATACAAGAACTGCAAAGGGCTGGCGAACCATTTGGCTTGAAAATAAACCTGAAAAAGAGTCAGGTTATGTTCAATAACTTCGCTCAGGACAGAAGAATTTCAGTTTTAGGAAGGGATTTAGAGATTGTGGACAGCTTTGTATATCTTGGGCAGAGGATTTCCATGGAGGGGAATACCGCCCGGGAGGTGGAACGGCGTGTTAAATGTGGCTGGCAGGCATTTGGTAGGCTCAACATAGTGTTTAAGAGCAGACTGCCACTTTGCCTGAAAAGAAAAGTATTCGATCAGTGCGTTCTACCCGTTATGACATACGGAAGTTAAACCTGGACACTCACATCGCAATCAATTCAAAAACTTCGGGTGGCACAGAGGGGAATGGAAAGATGTATGCTTGGCATTACAAGACGAGACAGAAAGTCCTGCGCATGGATCAGGGAACAAACAAAAGTCTGTGACATCATTGGAAGAGTAAAACAGTTGAAATGGAGATGGGCAGGCCATATAGCGAGGCGATGGGACGACAGATGGACCAAGGCAATCCTAGAGTGGATACCGCTTGATCGCAAACGTCCGCGAAGAAGACCGAAAGCACGATGGACTGATGACATCGTTAAGTATATTGGACCCGAGTGGCAGAGGAAAGCCCAGGACCGTGAAGGTTGGAAGCATGCTGAAGAGGCCTTCATCCTGCAGTGGATCGATACGGGCTGATGATGATGATGATGATGATGATATATATATATATATATATATATATATATATATATATATATATATATATATATATACATATATATATATATATATATATATATATATATATACATATATATATATATATATATATATATATATATATATATATATATATATATATGTATATATATATATATATATATATATGTATATATATATATATATATATATATATATATATATATATATATATATATATATATATATATATATATATATATATATATATATATATATATATATATATATTAGCATTCTGTTAAGTTTACCTGGAGCGAGCACTGTCTATCCCTTGCACTGGAGGGAATATATTTCGTCTGTTCGTGGTTAGACTCATCAGTGTACCGACATACGCTCTCTCATCAAGAATAGGGAGACCCTATCCACAATTAAATAACCCAGTTTCGCCGCCTTTTCGTCGGGTCGCTTATAGATGCAGATTTTGATTTCTGGTCTGGAGCTTTTTTGATATGTGGTCTGAAGCTATGCACCACAACTATTCGGTTCTACAGTCTCATGCCTCTCTTCTTCTTTTTTTTTCCTTAGCTGGCATCTGCTTCGATGGCGTTATTTTAATATTTTTCACTTTAGGTTCAAAATAATTGTTTGTATATAATTCAAAGAAAAATATTGTTTAAAAAAACTGAAAAAAAACCAATTAACCTATGTTATAATTTAAAAAAATTCGTGTCAAAATCATATCAACTTGTCGTGTTGGTTGTTGACATTTATAGGTCTTGTGTGTTTCGGGATTAAAAGACTGGCTCTGTGTAATAAATGTATATATATATATATATATATATATATATATATATATATATATATATATATATATATATATATATATATATATGTATATATATATTATTTTATGTGAAATAACATTCACTTGCATTGATGTTTGAAAACAATTTCGGACAATTATCCGCCATGGCTACTTCTGACAAAGCGCATTCTGGTCAAAAAGACCATTTTTTCAAGCAGTTGGCGTCAATAGTTACTGGTTTATCGACATAGACCAAAGATTGAACATAATCGCAAATAAAATAATCTAAAGGTGTTAAATCACTTAACCTTGGTGGCCAAATATCAGGTCCGTTCCTAGAAATAATTTTCTCACTGAAAATATTCAAAAAACAAGGAAAAAGTTGTTTCTGTGCTCCACGTAAAATGCTCAATCCTTCACTCGCCATCAAACGCCAACAAGCACCTCCCGAGATTGGTTTCTGGCTTTAAGACTGGCCGTCATCAGTCGGGCTTCGAGTTGTACGTTCGAAAGCAACTGAAGGATTATTTTCGTTATGGTGGGGAAATCTTCAAAAGACACCCAGAGAGCTTATACAGGATGCATTGTTCTCCGGGTAGTGCCGGATTTTTACCGGCTAAAACCCCACCAAGTTACTCCGGTCTTAGACCTATAAACCTTTAGTAACTCGTTTTTAGCAAGAAATTTTCACAACCGGTGTTGTGATTACTTGTTGCTACTCCTATATCTGTTAATGCGATATAGGGAATCTCACCTGCAATAAAGTGTATTATTTGATTGTTTTACTTTGCATTTGCAACTTGTGTCCCATATCTTTTACTCGTTATAGGAAATTTTGCCCAATAATAAATGATATTAAAAATTTTAAAGTTATTTGCTGGGATTTAAATCCCGTTATTGTATTCTATGAAATAACTATTAACTAAAATAACTATTTTAATTATTTTAATCGAGTACCTGGAATTTGGGTCTCTTGTAAGATCTCGCTCTCCCCAGGAGTTGATTCGGATCATAATCCATGAGTATTCTTACTTCTGCATTTTCATGCCTACTTGCAATTAATAGTACTTTTTCTGCTTTCCTTTTCATGAAGGTATACAGGGGTTCCCAGTTTAGATCACTGTGTATCCTTTGATTTCTTTCGTATGGTGATGCATCTGCTGCCATCCTGACGTATCTGTTTTCAGCTGACGTCAGCCTGTTTATATGAGTTCTGGCTGCGTATCCCCATGCAGCTGAACAATATGTTAATTGCGGCCTTGCTACACATTTGATCATGAGCAGTTTGGTCTTGAGATTCATCTGGCTTTTTCTGCATATCAGCGGATAGAGCCTGTTCGTGGCCATGGTCGTTGCATCGTGTGAAACGAGATGAGAGTCATTCGCCGTTTTATATCCGCGAGTATATTGATATATTTTAATATTTCTATTTTGTTTGGACGGGTTTCATCGAGAGAAAGTAGTTACGCGAGTTAGTGAAGTAGTATTTCGGTATCCCGTCTTTAGCTTTCTAGTATATTTGGAAGAAATTTATTTAAGACATTGATATATTTGTCTTTCCTGTGTTAATTGTGTTAAACGTTGAATGCAGTTAAATAATTATTAACCCATTGTTACGCCGGTAACTAGGCCGGATGAAACCAGATGCTTCCAGTAGTAATCGATTGTAATAATTTTTGGATTTTCGACCCATTATCACGTCGGTAACCAGGCCGGATAAAGCCGGGTGTTTCCAGTGGTAAGCGATTGTAATAATATTAGGATTTTCGACACATTGTCACGCCAGTAACCAGGCCGGATGAAGCCGGTATTTTAGTGGTATTAGATTGCAATATTTTTAATACGTTCTAAATTGTATAAATCAGTGACGAAGTTATGGCTTCGAGCCAGACTAACCTTCGCCACTCCTAATGCGCTGGCTAATTGCCCTCTGTCTGGAGCAGAAGCCAAGTTAAAATGAAGAAGAAGAGGAAAGAAGAATTTAAACTTTAAAAACAATTAAAAAAATAAACTCTAAATTAAATGCAAATTACTAAGTAACTAAAAAAAATATAATAAATGTTGAAACTATTGCAAGTGGCGTCGATTTAGTACCTCTAGATAGATTCAGCATATGGAAAATGTTTCGTTCAAAAACCATCGACTTTTTTTAATATTTCATTGGTTATTAAAATAAAAAGATTACCAATGACATTTATTGATATATAATATGCAAGTATAAAATAGAAAAAACAATGAAATGTCTGCATGCACTTATATTTTCATTAATATAATCACTTATTTTCATTATTTCATTTTCTGTAAGTTTGATTATTTTGTTCTTGATCAAAACTATTTTTCTTTCCTTCATATACTTAACCTGTCAATAATCTATAAATTTTAGGGTAACATTGGGAAGTTACATAAACCCTCGTCTTGGGTCATCTTTTTCCATTTAAAACCTACTTCTTTCAATATGTTACACAATGACATATGGCATCCATCAAACAGTTGTTTCTTTTTTAATTGCTCATGTAAGGAATTCAAAGTTAGATGCTGTCCTGAGAATTAAAATTTGAGAATCTACTTATAAACTACATATGGGATTAAGAACAATCTTTTCTACAATGCTTAATATGAATACTTACAGTGTTCATACATAATATAAATGATGTCATGATTAGAACTTGTATCCAAAGCTGCAGTATTGGTAAACCTTTTAATAGAACTACTTTAGAATAGTCGATCTTAAAATTTCATTGTTTTTTACGTTTTGTGAAATAGTACTGTGGACATACTCAATCAGCTGATAAATAAGGCTGCTGATAAATATCAAGAAAAATGTGAAACTCAACATCATCGCATATGCTGCCAACCGAATAGAGCCGCTAAACTTGAAATTTATTGAATATTTATATTTCTGCTGTTCTTCAATAGTATCATCGATGACGTGCAACGGTTTTAGTTTTGTACAGGCTGTACATGTTTTCTTCAATACCTGTTTGCTATGCTTCATCGCTGTTAACAAGCAACTAAAGGCATGCTTCTGAAACTTAGAACACCGTCTAACAAATCATACTTAGCAAATATCTTGGTTATAGTCTGTGTAAAACCGAGAACTTTTCAAATGATCCTCGTATCTCGGGCTGCTGCAATAAAAAGTTTGTTATATGATTGTAAATAATATTTATTTGGTTAAAATAAGTTTACTTAATGTCATATAAAAATATAATAATATAAACTAATAAAAATTGTTATAGTAAATTCTTACATCTACATCGTTGCAGTAATTGACTATGATATATATTTGTTCTATGGTCAATAATTTTGCTTTAACATATTATCACAGTACAAAGTGATATTTTATCAGTGATGGTTTCAAATTTATCATAAGAAATAGTTAATTGTTAGAACCAGCATCGACAACTTCAAGAAAATACATTATATTGATGTTTTATCATTCAGTATACGTCTTGGTTTAACATCCTGTTCTAAAAATAAAGCTAAACATAATCGACGAATTAAAAATCCTATTGCTAGGTAAATAATGTACAAATTCTTAACACTACCACGATCTAAAGAAATTCCAATAAATAAATATACATTTAAAAATTATATGATAAACAAACGTACTTGTTTTAAAAGAAATTATATAAAATCCTATAAAAATTATACTAAGCAATATTAGCACATTTTTTTCAAACATTAAGTCCTGTACAATAGAATAATCGTCAGAATCAGAAAATAATATCTGCAGTCTCTGAATTAAAACTGTTAACGATGTCTACCTTGAAAGAATTTCCTAATAATTTTTGTACTTTTTAATATGTTTTCCTATTCATGTAAACGAGATGCATGTCATGGAAAGGCATATATAAATATATACATTATTAGATATTACAAAATAAACATCGTTGTTTCTGTCCTTCTGTGGGTTTTCGAGTTTCTTCCCTTTCGGTTTTCTGTTGGTAATCAATAGTTGTACGGGCCATAGGCTGAACCGGTTGTGTAATAAGGACCTGTGTATGGCTGTGGTGGTACTGGATATCCAGCATAAGCATACTGTTGTTTTTGTGGATATACTGTAGAAGAAATAAAAGTTTTTCTTTTTAAAATACTGTTCAATATAAGGTGGACAATAAGAAACTGCTCGATTATTTTTACAACAAAAGTTCAACAAAAATTTCTATATTAATATTTTATTCACTATGATTAAAATCTTATAAAATTATTAGAAATAAGTGAACCAAAAAATGGTGAGGAATTCAAATCGAGCTGTTGCTTACCGTTCACAGCGTATAATTTAAAATTAAACATTAATGCGATTAACAATCTTGACAAGCATTGGTATTGATTGGTATCACAGTTGGAATCTCTAAAGTAAAAAAAATGAACATCCCATGGTGTAATTTCGATTTAAGTTGATTGGAAATAAGCCTTATTACTATTATATTAAATCGTGTTGCTTTCGATGCTATATTAGGTAAGAAGAGGAATCTTTCAAGAAACTCATGCTGTTAACAAAATTCAAAATGACCAAAAAATTACTGCTTTTTCTTTTTGACAACGTGTTTATTTTCTGATGAAATACGAGCATATTCAAAAATTTACTGTTATATTTGAATCAGTGAGTTTAAAAATAGTACAAGTCTAAATTTGGCAATTTTTATTTTATGTTATAATATTGCTTTATGTATGAAGAAGAATCAGTTGAAACTAAAAGTCGGTTACAATGAGTGGTCTGCAACCTCTACAGGAAGAAAGCAGTGAAGAATCAAACAGAGGAAAGAAACGAAAAACTCACCCTGAAACATGGGTGAAAGAAAATTTTAAAATTGCTCGTCTGAACGGTATACTACATTAATAGTAAAGGTAAAGTAGTTCAAGCTAAATATACTGGAGCAAACTGTTCTTGCAAACATAAATGTACGACTAAATTTTTATTTATCCAGTGAATACTGGAGATTAATACAAATTTAAACAACGATAGACCAAAGACAGCTACCTGATACAAACTAAGCCTGTGCAAAGACGTAGACCTTGTTTTAATCGGCAAGAGGGTAATAGTTTGAATGTAAGGGCGAGTACTTGTTTGTATTTAGCATGAACGGAACTGACTGGGTTTCTTTTTGCGACGTAGCTTACATGAGTTTGCACAGTATTACTCATATTCAGGTACAGCGACTGACGACTGTTATCTGGAAAATCTAAAGATTTGAGAGAAAAACATAACAATAGGTCTCGAGATATTGATGATGACAAACTGATTAAAATAAAGGAATATATTGAGTCATTTCCAGTACGAATGCACGCACAGTATGCATACTATATGCAAGAAACAACAAATATTCAAGAAAGTAGAAAAAAGTTGATAAGACCGTTAGCGGTAAAAATTATAATATATCAGGACATTATAATCTTCAAAGATTGGTAGCTATTTAAATACAAAAAAAACTTTAAAACCCATAAACATGTACGAATAAAAAAAACCTTTGCGGCGTCCAGCTACAGAATGTTTGTCCACGAGTATACTGATGGTTTAGCATATTCAACTTTTCAGTTAGTTAAACCCAAAGCTAATCAAAGACTTCATGCTAACAGAGCCTATCCAGAGCCAGAAGCAATTAATAAAAAAAAATGCTGCAATATATTCCATGCGAGGCAACTCCGCTTTACGGACAAATTCGAAACTGGAAAACAACTTCGTATGCTGAAGAGCATAATGATGAAGATTCATAATAAAATTTAATTTGTCATTACAAATACCTAATCATTATTACGTATATAATTTCAATGTTTTAAGGTCTATTTTAATTATTTTTATACCTAAATAACTATGTTTAAACTGATTAGTTTTATTTTAAGCACTTGAAATACATGTTTAAAATTTATGTGTAATGATTTCTTTAACATTTCCTGGGTATTCGGTGGATGAGATGAAACGGTACAACTCCAGAGCTTTATATTTTCGTTTTGCAAAAGATTGTCTCGAATTTTAACATTTTCGCGAATTTTACCGGCGTTACTAAGATTCCCAAGTTCACGAATTTAGTATATATCACAATATTGAAACTTTCATTGTTGGTTATCTCAAAATGAAATTTTTGGTCTTGTACTGTTTTTTAACCCACTGATTCATTTAGTTTATGAATTTTATTTGGAACAATAAAATTTGTTTTTTATTGGATTTATTTTATTTATATACACTCGATATATTTTTTAACTTTTCAACGTAGTCACCTTGTAACTAATACATTTATACCAACGATGTTTCAAGTTTTTAATAACTTTAGTACGTGGTATATTCAGTTACATTTCCAACCACGGGGTATTTCTTCAAGTTTGGAAAGACAGAAAGCAAACTCTGATGAATACAGCGTATGTGGAAGCTCTACAAACATTGGTCATGGAGGTTTGCAATAAGAACCCTAAATATCTATGCAGATGTATTATCGTGGTGAATGAGCACTTTCTTTTTGGCCAGATGTGGATGTTTAACATGAATCACACCCTTCAAGTAGTGCAATAGTGAAACATAATAGTCCCTGTCTTTTGTCCGTTGGTCTATGCGCACTACACCACGAGTATCCCAGAAAACTTTAGCTATGAGTTTTCTTGCAGATAAAACTGTTTCCGCTTTCTTTGGCATACTTTCACCTCTACGCACCTACTCTTTGGACTGCTGTTTCATCTACTATTATAAAACGTCGAAGAAACTCTGCATAATTACGTTTAAATACTGAAGAGCTTTTTTATACCTAAAATATTGTGCAAAATGTAGTGAATACAGTATGTAAACTGCAGCCGATTTTTTACCGTCGAAAATGAAAGGAAGGAACCCTTTAGAGTGGAATATAATTGTTTTTGTACGTGTGTCATATTTTATACCAGCTCCAACTTGTCAACTTGTCACTCTGCAGCATGTCATCTAACGAATTATTCTTGTAAATATCATCGTCATTTGACCATATTTGAGCTACCTCCGTATCAGGCCAAGAACTTTTCGAATGATCCTCATATATGCTCCAGTGAATGAGTATTATATGGGGTGACAGTCTGTTCAAAGGAAAAGACGAGTGAAACGAATTAAGATATGAAACATGACTATTTATTTATAATTTTCAATGATTTTTATTAGAAAGTCTCCTCGTGAGTCAAAATAACATTAGAAGTAATGATAACATATGTTTTGAGGCAATCCTGATTCTCAATTTTTTGGAAATTGCATCCAAAGCCATTGTAGTCGGCCATAGAGTCTCATGTAATAGACAGCGTTCATACATTTTACCTTTTGAAATGAATTTCTTATGGATAATTAATTTGAAATTAAAGGAACTTCAATGGTCTTTCTGCCCTCATGAAATATATTAAAGGTTCCGCATACAAAGGTTCGAGGCTTCCAATTACAAAGGCTAATTGTTCTTGAATTGCTAATTCTTAAAAACAGTTTCAATGATCTCAAAAGTTTTTGTAGTATTTTTACCCAAGTAAATAGTATTCTTTTCCTTTTTGATCGAATGTGAAAGAGTACTGTCACATTTTATGTCATTAAGAATAAACGTGACATCCCAGTTCCTTGAAAATTTTGGTGGTGAAAATTTAAAACTGTCATTGCACAAAGCTTCCGCGCGTATTCGTTCAAAGATGGCGATATATATATATATATATATATATATATATATATATATATATATATATATATATATATATATATATATATATATATCTATTAAAATATTTATAAGCAAATAATTTTCACCCATGTTCTATGTGGATACTTTGCCTGCTCTTTCAGCCACTATATCGTCAGCAGTGTCTCCAGCCAGTGGCGGCTCGTCAGGGGACGCGGGTGAAGCACCGCTTCACCCACAATTTCCGAAACAAAAACTTACATTTTATTTTTTATATAAAACATAATTGGTATAATAATTTATTTAATTTTGTATACATTAATACATCAGCATAATAATAATTCATGCCAAATTAATACAATACTAACAATTATATGAATTATACAATATACAAACGTAGCGTATTCTTAAAGAATAGAGCGACGACTGCGGCGAGCGGCGAGCGCCGTTGTTCAGTTAACTAAACAGTCAGAAAACTCTACCTCGTATGAGATGCCTGGGAAGCGCAACCAGCACGATCGATAATACCGCTGCCAAATTCCAGATTTGTTTACGGAGGTTGCCATGGTAACACACGAAGCCGTCTTCTAAATACGTGAGCTAAAAATAGAAAACGGCGCGGCGCGTGGATGCTGCTGCAGCAGGCTTTATTGCACGCGTTTCGTTTCCTTAAGAATAAAATTCAGTGAATTTACATCGTATCGCGCCGTGCGGGTGGCTGTTAAAGTTTTTGAAAATGTTTCCATTGTACGATCCGGTGTGCATTTTGTTGGAAACACCATTTTCCAGATAGAAAAACGATGACAAAAAAGACTTTCTGCATACAGAGGGACCTAACACCAAACCTTTTCTTGAAATAGAAAAACAACGAAAATCAAAAGACAGAGTTTTCGTTCGAAAGTTTCGCAATCAGTGGTATGCTGATTATAAGTGGTTGTGTGGAAGTGTTTATTTGAAGAAACTGTTTTGTATGCCCTGTTTGACAGTAGGTGTAAAATCAAGTGTGTGGAATAAAGAGGGTTTTAACAATTTTGGAAACGTAACAAGGGGTTGTAGTAGACATGAAGCTTCTTCAGATCACATTCACTGTGCATTATCGTTTGCCAAATTAAAGAAAAACCTCAGCACAATTGAAGAGGCGTTGAAGGAAAATTCCAGGTTGTATTTAAAAATATTCAATGACAATGTGCTTTTAAATAGAAGATTCATGCAGTTACTTATTCGCGCCACTGTTTATTTAGGAAAACAAGAGTTAGCATTTCGAGGGCACAACGAATCTGATTCCTCGGATAATCGGGGGAATTTCAAAGAACTTTTGGACTCTTATATATCAGTGAGCAGTGTGGACATTCAAGAACACTATAAGAAGATATCCCCCTTTTTATCTGCAAATTCAAAAACAATCCAGAACGAATTGATAGACTGTATTTCGGATTACATCGATGAACATGTGGATCGTGAAATAAAAGACAGCGATTTTTTCTCTATTCAAGTTGACGACTCAACGGACATTCTTCAGAAATCTCAGGGCAGCATTATACTTCGATACGTTAATAGTGCGGGAAAGTTAGTTGAGCGGTTTTGGGGCTTCTTTGATGTTAGTATCGACCGAACAGCGGATGCTCTTTTTGATTTGGTGACTAAACATATTGAAAAATACGATTTCAGTTCAAAATTAGTAGGACAATGCTACGACGGCGCTAGTGTCATGTCAGGACATATAAATGGTCTCCAATCAAAAATAAAAACCGAAGCTCGACAAGCCATTTTTTTACATTGTGCAGCTCAACCGTTTCAATTTAGTGCTTCAGCAGAGTTGCAGTACTATACCACAGTGCCGTATTTTTTTCGCAAACGTGAATAGTTTCCAGACTTTTTTTCATCATTCTACAAAGAGAACTCAAGTAGCTGACACAATAATGAAAAAAAGGGTACCCACATCTGTTTCAACCCGTTGGACATCGATAAGATAGTGAATTGAATTGAATGAATGATTCTATGATGAGTGAATGAATGATGAGTGAATTGAATTGAATGAATCTAAGATAGTGAATGTGATTAATAATGAATGGGACGGTTTAAAAACAGTTTTTACTGAAATTAGAGACGACAAAACTTCGGATCAAAGTTCAATAACTCAAAGTGTGGGCTTCTTAAATCATCTCAATAATTTTGAATTTGCTCTACTCAGTGCTATTTTTAGTGACATTTTCAAAATGACTGATATTCTGTTTGATGTGTTACAGAAACGTTCACTTAACATTAATCTTTGTATAACACAAGTTAGGAATACTCGACGTCTTTTAAATGGAAAAAGAAATGAGGAAAATTTCCAAAAACTTTTTGATTCAGTCAGTGTAAAAGTGTCAG